>JAKWIY010000399.1:0-37060 GCA_027704805.1 Solanum corneliomulleri
TTTAAAAGTAAAATAAAAAAATAATGTCACTCACGCAATAATTTTTATAAATTACAATTTTAAAGAATAATTATTTTTAACAAGAATGAAATATAAATAGGATGGAGGAAGTATATAAACAATCTCAAAAACTACATTTAATAATTATCTATTTTTTTTTTTCGGGCAGACCAAAAGTGTGCGTGAAATTATATAGGAATTAGATATATTACCTGTTTTATACTGCTCCAGATCGGCAGTACCTATCCACCTGTAGAAGCCATTATGAGTTAAAGATCGTATTAATAAAATTGTTTCATCTTTAATTATAATTTTTATATTTAAGCATTTTATGTTGAGAAAATTTAAATAAAAATATAATTTTTAAATGAACTTAACCTGTGTTATAAATTTAATTGAATTTTAATGATTTTTTCTTCTAGAGAAGTGACAACCAAACTAGAACAAACGAAACCCCCTTGGACCTACCTTTTCTATCTTTTTCTTGAAGCAAATTTCTCTGAATTTTTCTTCAAAAATCAGCAGCATTTCATTGTCTCTTCTTGTAAGCTGTCTTTGTTGTTGAAAAAAAACAACCACTTCTCTAACAACTACTGTTTATTGACCCTCCAACTATAGATTCTTCTTACTTTTATTATTATTATTATATTATTAACAAATTTGTAAGCTGACATATGCTTAAAAGTTGTCATTTTTATTGATTCATTTGTATACTGCTTTGTTTGTTTTGCTCAAAGATGAGGAATTGGAGATGGGGTTTTCTTTTGCTTCTTCATTTTGCTTTCTTGTTAGGAACAGAAGCCTTCAAATTTCATAAGACTCAACGTACTGAGAGAATCTCAGGTAACTATTTCTCTCTTTAGATCACAAGCTAGGGTTTTTTTTATGTGAACTGGAGAAAAAAGTTGCAATTTTTTAGATTCAGCTGGTTTTGGTTCTGAATCTGAATCCAGGTGATCATAGCCATATGCCCTTAGTGGTAAAGGTTGAAACTTTTTAACTTTGTTTTCAGTAGGTTTGTGTTTTTGAGCTTCAAGGTGAATTATGCTGTCGTCATCCATGAATTCGAAGTCTTGCTCAGTTGTGTTTCTGTTACTTTGTTAACTTGAACCTTGCAATTCCATATACATATAATATGTGGTGGTTTAGCATCAAATTTTCATATAATGGTGACATAGTCTGGCTATAGCTGACTTGCTTAGCTGCTTGTATAACGATGATGTCGACATCTTAAATGTGTTTTCCGATCCAATACTTGGGTATTGTTTATTGATCTTAACTTATTAGTTAGACCCAGAAAATCAGTTGTTTAGGCAAATCAGCTAAATGTGATTTACACCCTGACTGTGATACATGATGCCCCTTTAACGTTAACCTCACATTCTTCACATAGACAGAAGATGGGGCTACTTGGACACAATTTAGAAGGTTTTAGAATTAAGGATATGGATGGGATTTTGTAGCTCAATTATAGTCTCTCTGCATATTGGTCTATCTTCAGTATCTTAGCTTTGTGCATCCTTGATAGATGCTGGCTGACAAGATCATTTGGATCCAGAATATATGTGGCTTGGACTACACTGGTAATGAGGTGAGCGGGAAATGAATAGATAGTAGCACTGGAGAGTTCACAACTAGAGCTCTAACATCTAGCTTAAATAAACAGTTCTGTCCAAAATTCAGTGAATCTTGGTTAAGATTGATTGTAAAAACAAGCTCAAAAACTGGAGCTTGTCTTAGAACTAAGCCGACAGAACTAGTGAGATGTTCTGCTTGAAAGTTCTTTAGTCTGTATTAATAAGATGATTAAAATTAACGTGTATTCTTTTTAGTCGGTGTGTATAGTTTTTTGAATTTGCTTTTAGATTAATTCTTTGAGTTCCAATAGGCACATCAAAGACACTAAGTATAAGATCTATCTATTCATCTTGAGTTCGAAAAAGATGTATTTTTCACCCAGTTTCAAACTCTATAATGTAAATCTTGTGTTCCAAATGAGCCTTTACTTAAGGAACTCATATCATGCTC
Source organism: Solanum corneliomulleri (assembly GCA_027704805.1). Taxonomy (NCBI): domain Eukaryota; kingdom Viridiplantae; phylum Streptophyta; class Magnoliopsida; order Solanales; family Solanaceae; genus Solanum; species Solanum corneliomulleri. The sequence continues at coordinate 2,029 of JAKWIY010000399.1, forward strand.
CAGTTTTCATATTGGACTTAAATTATTAAATTTTAGAGTTTTGAGTCAGCCTCATGCTTGTAGATAATTGACTCGATCAACTCTGAGACACCTCTAGTCATCCAGATATTCAGCTTGATGAACCCATTTACATCCCTTGGCATCTCTTCAGCTTATATTGGTCCTGGATGGTTGATTAAAGTAGGTGATCATTCTTCATTAAAGAAAAGGAGGAAAGAAATATATGACTATTCCTCCTTTCAAACATTTTCATTATTTCAAGGATTTATACCTTACTATGGTAGCACAGCAGTACATCTAAAGAGAGTAAGGAAGACTACTGAGTAGACAATTTGTTTTGTGAGGCGTAAGTTATCTGATTAGTATTGGGGATAGTGGTTTTCCGGCATAAGGTTTTAAATCTTAAATTTTATGTCCAGACCTTGATCTGATAATGATGGATTTTGCCTCTAAAGAGAGTGGGTCTTTGTAGTATGTATGGTCTCTGATATGTAAGTTTCTGACAGCTATTTGTGCTTTAGATTTGAAGAGTTGGAAGATTTACTTTTGTTCTAGGTAGGTTGATGGCTCAGCTGCTAAATGAGGTTTGGGGAGTAACTTGTTTCCTAAATGTTGCCATTATGTTTGAGGAGACTTACTTTTTAACATCTAGGAAAATCTTAAATGGTATGCTTGCAGGCACTTTTAGGGAATTGCAATAGGATGAAGACATTCAGTAACCATTGGCCAAGATATGTGTTTTGATGGATTGTAGGTAGCTAGGGATCCTAATGGTAGAACCTAAGAAAGTGAGATGTTACAACTTTTGTGCCAAGTCTGCTATTTGATAAAGGGCGCTAGAGAGTTTTGTGTTTTAATGTTCTGTGCTCTTTCAAAAAGTGAATTGCTTGACCTTCATCACCTTGATCTTTCCTTACATGTTTTTTCTGGATGGATGCCTTGAAACTTCTTCTTCACAAGGAAAAATAGAAGGTTGGAAACTTTGTGGTGGTATGGCTAGTTTTATACTTTTTTTTTGGGTCAATCCATACTCTTAACAAGAATCCCATTAGGACCTCTTGGTCTATGTATGTGTGTTTACTCAGGATTTAAAAGATTTGGTGCGTGGATGAATGATAGTTGCAGCAACATAGATATTATGTTGGTGAAAACTTTTAATGTTACAAGTGCTATGGGAGTGTCATCCTTCTGAGTGTAAAGCAACACTTCTTTACCAAAATGAAAAATTCTCCTGTGATATGATGTATACTGCAAAAAGGTCTAATCTAATTTTATTCTTCTGAGCCTTCTAAGATGCTAAGTCTTTTAGAATAAAGGCTTATAGAGCATGATTTTCCTTTCAGTCACTTTGCATGTCTGACAACATAATCTTGGCTTTTAGCATGTTAAATATGAACACTTGCTTTGAACTCTATAAAGTCATCTATTTTCCTTCCATTTCTGCAATTCAGGTAGTGCTGGTGATGTCTTGGAAGATGATCCTGTTGGGAGGTTAAAAGTTTTTGTATATGAGCTTCCCAGTAAATACAACAAGAAAATTCTTCAGAAAGACCCACGATGTCTCAGTCACATGTTTGCTGCAGAGATCTATATGCATCGTTTCCTCTTATCTAGCCCTGTACGAACCCTTAATCCTGAGGAAGCTGATTGGTTCTACACCCCTGTTTACACCACTTGTGACCTGACACCAAATGGCCTTCCTTTACCCTTCAAGTCACCACGAATGATGAGGAGCGCAATACAACTTATTGCTTCTAACTGGCCTTATTGGAATAGGACAGAGGGTGCTGATCACTTCTTCATTGTCCCACACGATTTTGCTGCTTGTTTTCATTATCAAGTGAGAATTAAGTTTCTTCTCTCTCTCTACACTTTCTTTTCTACTCTCTTTCTGGCACGAACAAAACATAGTTTAATGGATATGCACATCCAAATTATCTTTTAAATGTATTTCGCTAAAAAGGTAGTGGAGATCCTAAAGGATTACTCACAATTTCTTATTTCTTAACTCTAAATTACCATCATTACTTAAGGACTGAGAGTATGTGGTTACATATGATCACTTCATGCAATTGCAGGAGGAAAAAGCTATTGGGAGGGGAATTCTTCCGTTGCTCCAGCGTTCAACTTTAGTTCAAACTTTTGGACAAAGAAATCATGTGTGTTTGAAGGATGGTTCAATTACAATTCCTCCCTATGCTCCTCCACAGAAAATGCAATCCCACTTCATCCCTCCAGATATTCCGCGATCCATCTTTGTTTACTTCCGTGGCTTGTTCTATGATGTAGGAAATGATCCAGAAGGTGGTTATTATGCGAGGTATCCTCATGTCTCATGTCTATGATTAAAGCATATCTGATTCTAAATGCTAGAACTTAAATTGATTTAAGACAACTAATTTCCCTAAGAAGTCACGAACGGTGATCACCAAGTTGATTGAGTCATTGAGATGTTAAACTGAATTGCTAGACTTTTCAAGATTCCAGGACCAAGGTGTTTCTCTTCCCTGAACGATCGATAATTTTTTTGGGAAAAGCGCAAGTACCCCACTGTTCTCTCAGAAAAGAGAAGAAAAAGAAAGCACAAGTACCCCCTTGAACTTGCTTGGACTTTTAGTTACATATGCAATCTTTCTAGGATCTTATTACTCCTGAACTTTTTCAAAGTGAAATATATGCACCCTTGAGTCATGACGTGGCACAAAAGTGCTCTCTCTCTTTGAAAGGTATGAGAGGGGAAAGAATAATAAGTACAAACCATCACAATTATTTGCAGCTTATTAAATTTCATTACAACTGACAAAATAATATTTTTTGTTCCTTTTCTTTTTTGACAAATCCACTGGCGAACCACCATACCACCACTCACCTGCTGCAAGAACAACAACCACCAGAAAGTCCTTGTCATTCCCTTCTCCTCTTCTCTAGTTATCCCTTCATCCCTCTTCATCCTCTCTCCCTTTCTATTTGTAATTCCAAGTAGATCACATAGGTACCCTCTCTATCTCTAAAGCTTCTGTCCTTAAATTCCTTCATCTTCCACTAGTGAACCATGCATTTTTTCCTTTATGAAAAAAGGAAGGTGAACCCAGATTAATTCTTCTTAAGGGGGTTTAGTCTATAGGAACAACACAAAGCAATTTCTCTGTGACGGAGAAGAGCGAGAGGAAGAAAAGAGTAGTAGAAAAAGAAGAAGGGAAAGGAAAGGCCAAGGAAGAAGCCATTGAAAATTCAGTCTGTTTTGTTTACGAAGAAGAACAAAAGTAAAAGAATTGTAAGGTTGAGAAAGAACAAATTAAAGGATAGGGCACATGCCTCGTTACGAGAGTGTGCAAGTTTAAAAACAAATCTTCAAGCACAAACATAAGTTGAGGATCTACTTTTTTAGATTGCTGCAACTGAAGCAAAGTAGGAGTGTTGAAATTTGCTTAAGTTATAACTACATTTTTTTTTAGCACAATAAGCTGCTTAGTTTTAGGGTGAATCTACTTTTTTTAATTTAAAATTTCTATTAATATTTTTAGTTTGTCGAGATATTTTTATTTTTTGAATTTTTGTTATGCCGATTTTCGCAAATTATGTTTTCAAGTTGCCTATTTAAAGGTCTACGCTTAATAATTAGAGACAATTTCAATCAGTACTTTCAACCTCTTTGTTGCACCGTCTCTTTAAAAAACAACAGGATTTGTATGTATTATCCTATCTTAAATTCTTTATCTTCTCCTTCCTCTCCATATCAATGACAGCATATTTATGGACGAAAGTTCATATATTTTATTGTCTCTCTTTTTTTAAAAAAAAAAATTGGTCACATATTATATTCGTCAGCACCCTAGAAAAGGCCTGGTATATCATATATACGAATACAGCCCGAACAATACTTACAAAGAGGCCAAGAAGTCTAGTAATGATTCAACATCATCAACTACTGTTCCTTACACCAAAATAAAAAAGAGAAATACAGGAGCGCTTGATCGTATGGATTGAACTGCCCCTGCCTTCAAAACATCTTTCGTTCCTCTCTATCCGAATTGTCCACCATGTGCAAGCTGGAACAATCTTCCAGCACTCTTTGTGACAAGTTTCTCCTTGTATATTGTTCCAACCACATATTAGGTCAGAAGTACTCTGGGGCATCACCTAAAAAAATTGAGCAAGAGCTGCAAAATGTTGCCATAGTTGTCTGGTAATTGAACAATGCAAGAAAAGATGCCCATTGGTTTCATCTTCTGGATGGCATAGAAAGCACCTAGAACATAGCTGAAAATCCCTTCTTTTTGAAGTTTATCATAAGTGAGGCGAGCTTTCCATAGTCTGTACTACTAACCAAGTAAAGCATACAACTTGAAAGGAACTTTTGCTTTTGAAATGTTTTTTGGTCTCACTCCTTTTTTTTTTGGAAATGGGTTGAATACCCTTTAAACTTTCGTTTATTGCTCAAATCTATCCCCCATTATACTTTTTGGCCTTACTTTGACAGAAATGACACGTGGCATCGCCTGAGTGAAAGAACCAACCCAATACTAAATTACCCATCCCCAACCCATAACCCATCGGATTTCCACTCCACATTGAAACACATGCCAATGTGGCATAACTTACACCCATGACCAAAAATAGCAAAAGACAAGCTTCAGAGGGATGAACCACTGGACACGACACCATCACTGAAAATTTTGCTGCTAATCTCTTTATGATCTTCCTCGTTTTCTTTTAGTTTTTTTTCCAAAACAACTTCACAGAACTCACAAAGAAGTTGACTCTCCCTTTCTTGCTTCATTTGTTGTAATTTCTCAAAGACAACTTTTGGACCTCTCAAAAGTACATCTAATAGAGAACAACTGGGAAGACGTAAAAAGCAGAAATATCGGCAACTAGAGTTTCTGTTGGAAATATAAATAGCTATTCATCAAATTCTAGAAATATCTGTAGAAATTTCATTCGCCCTTTTGGGAACCCAATTCCTTAGATCTTCCTGAACTTTCTTTGTTATGGTGGAGGTTGGGCTGAATCAGTGAAGAAGGTGATGGTCATTGGTAAAATCATCGTTAAAGAAGATTCACAAATTAAAGAACTGTTGGGATCCTTGGTGAATCAGATTTGAGGTTAAAAGAATGTATCTTCACTATGTGAGTAAAAAAATCCGAGCAACTAACTGTGGGAAATTCTGTTAGTGCTTCTATGTTTGGAAATTCGAGATTGAAGAACTTGATAGGTCTTATTGTTGGAAAATTGAGCCCTAATCCGATGATTGCTGTTGCGAATGGAGATTGTTAATATCAGTGCGCACTTGGAGTTCTTTAAGCTTGTATTGTCTATCTTGAATTATTTTTAAGCATTGTTGCTTGAGAATTGGATTGTGGTGTTGTGTGTGCTTAAATCGAAGGAGATTAACTACGGCTGTTGGAAGAATTTGGTGCTAATTTTGAGGACTGCCGTATTTGGTCATTTCATATTTTGGAGGAAGGAACTTCCGTTGTTTGGGGTTCTTAATATGTGTGGGTGTATTAATTTGGAGTGGCGTAGCCTGATGGGTAATTTAGTGTTGGGTTAGTTCTTTCACTAGATGCCGCCACGTGACATCTCCGTCAAAGTAGGGGAAAATTTACAACCTTGCAAACGGCTGGGGATAAAAATAGCTGAAAAGTATGTTAGACATTTCCCATTTTCTTTTTCTTCACTTTGTTTTATTTGTTTTGTGATTGTCTTCAAATAATGATGCTGATAGTTAAAGTATACAAAATTGTTAAGAATAATTTGAAGTAGAATAATATATACTTTTCTGGATAATTGTATTAGTTGTAGTTCACTTGTCAAGTCGTTGTCATGGAAATTTTGTATAGCATTGAATCAAATGGTAGTACACTGCACCCATCCTCTTGAAACTCTAGATATGCCTCTGCTATTACCCCTAAACTAGTTAGAAGTGATATTAATACCACTTTTTGAGCCCATGTTGCATAGATAGTGTGAGCGTCTAAAAAAGTGCATGAAATGAGGAAAGGTAAATTGTTTAACAACATTTCTTTCATGAGAAAGGTTTCACCTTTCTTTGTTTTAATTCTACTTTTCTTTGGTTCTTTTTCTTATCTTGGCTCCTCCTCCTACCTGTTACTTTTCTTCACTGCAAATTATGCCGAGCATAAATCCCACCAGAAATCTTTCCACCACCCACCCTTTCTTCTGCAGTACCCCCCCACCAGTGTCCGCATTAGTCTCTTGGGGTGGTAGTAATTCCATTCCAAGGCAAGTCCTACCCCAGAAAGTTCAAGTGTACTGTAGAAGATTAAAGATGACAAGTTGGGTATTTATATATTGTCTAATGTAGAAAGGAAAGAAAAAACAAGTTTTTAATGTAAATAATATGTAGAAGTGCTTGTAAAACACCACCAAATATTCAATTGATTATTTATGCCATGCCAGAGTTTAGGGTGATTTTATTATTCCATTTCAAAATATTTCAAATGGGTAATAGGAACCCCGCAAAAGTCTATAGTGAAGCTGAAAATCCAACTCAAGTTTTGGGAAACATTTTAATTTTCTTCGTCGACCTCCCTAAAAATCAAGTAATATGCTTTATGACAAGGTACCTGATGCTTATTTATTTTTTCAGAGGTGCCCGGGCAGCAGTATGGGAGAATTTTAAGGATAATCCTCTCTTTGATATTTCCACAGAGCATCCAACTACCTACTACGAGGATATGCAACGAGCCATCTTTTGCTTGTGCCCACTTGGGTGGGCACCATGGAGCCCAAGATTGGTTGAAGCAGTTATATTTGGATGCATCCCTGTTATCATTGCAGATGATATTGTCTTGCCATTTGCTGATGCAATCCCCTGGGAAGAGATTGGTGTTTTTGTAGACGAGAAGGACGTTCCAAATTTGGATACTATTCTCACTTCTATTCCACCAGAGGAAATATTGAGGAAGCAGAGATTACTCGCTAACCCTTCAATGAAACAGGCTATGTTGTTTCCACAACCTGCTCAATCAGGTGATGCTTTCCATCAAATTTTGAATGGACTTGCTCGTAAACTGCCACATGACAGAACCGTTTTCTTGACTCCTGGGGAGAAGATCTTAAACTGGACTGCTGGTCCAGTTGGTGACCTAAAACCTTGGTAAACATATGATTGCAATCACTAAATCTTGGCTTTTCAACCTTAATGCCGCGTCAAAGGTGTGGAATTAATGTGAAGTGTAAAGAATCTTTTGTTGATAACAACATCGACAGGATGCAACATGTTACGAAATCTTAAGGTGGAGGGTTTGCTGTAGTTCTGGAAGACTACACATTCATTTTTGGAGCTGTATGGTTTGTTGTACAAACAGCTATGTTGGTTCACTAATGTACACTAAAGTCATGTGTGGCACTAACATTGTGTTATAAACTCATTACACGTTGTGTTACTTCCCCATTTAGTGTCACAATACCAAGTTATGTTACACCTTAATCATTTCGATAAGGCGACTTTTTCTGTTGGTGCAGTGTTTATTGTGATCGCGATGACCAATGTGCTATCACACTGAGAACAATGCGTACAACAATAATAATCATATTATACGGTTTTATCTCAGAAGTGAGGTCTAAGGAGGATAGAATTACACTGAACTTATCCAGATAGAGGGATTATTTCGAATCGACCTTTGAACTAAGTAAAGCATCTCAGAAGCAGTTTGAGAAAGAGAACATGAAAATGAAAGTTAGTAACAACAAAAAAAATGTAGCTCAATGAAAAGCAGTACATAAGTTACAGAGAAAATGAACTAGTGTGATGAATAAGAAACTACGAGAATAATACTAATACTACTGGTAAGAGGGATGATACTGTTACCGCCACCTCTTACCCCGGCAGAAAAGCCATAGAACGTTCAACTACCAACTAACATTCTACTCTAATTTGTGACCTTTAAACCCTCATATCTAAGATCATGTCCTTTGATAAGTTCAAGACGCACCATGGCCTATATAATTACCTTCCCACAATACTTCTTCGGACTAAATCTACCTCTCCAAACAACTACCGCTTCCAACCTCTCACACCTACTCACAGGGCATCTGTGCTTCTCTTTTTTCACACCAACTGGTAAAGACAGATAGCAATGTAATGACTGTCGAACAATATCTATCTGGAATGACCTTTCAGTTTCCACCTTAAAAGCTTATCTCGCGCCTTTCAGTGAAAAACTTACCACTTACAAACTGGTCAGGGAGAAGAGCAAGCCAGACTGCAGTATCAGCAGCATCTTCAGGAGATATATGCCCTGCCCAACCAGTCATCGCGGTCTTCACCCAACCTGGACAATAACAATTGATGTAAATCTTATGACCCTCAGGACGATCTTCGAGTATCCTTGCCATTAGCCTAGTATATGCATTCACTGCAACCTTTGAGACTGAGTAATCAGTGAACACTTGAGGCCATCCCCCTGACTCCCACGTACCGTCTTTTACTTGTTCCAAAAATATCTTCATAACATTGTCAATGACTTCCTCTGTTAGGGAATCAACGTCCTCCAACTGCTGTCTCAAGCTTGCATTCGTAATTCTCTGGTTACATCAAGTAAAATGTAGACGTAAACAATTTTGAGATGTCAAAAGAAGAAAATGAAAGCTCGTTCGTACTTACATTCTTTTTTCCATGTAGTCTTCCCAATCGAGAGGTTACACTAACAATACGAGCACCATAAGGAGACGACCTCATCAAAGGAATCATCGCTTTTGTCATATTTTTGGTGCCAACGTAGTTCGTTTCGATAACAGTTTCAGCATTTTCCATTGAATTCTCTGTACCAACATTGAAACTCACTCCTGCATTATTGATCTACATACACATATATCATTAACTGAAAATGTCCATATTTGCCAAAAATAGTAAAAAAAGTCACAATGAAAACCACTAGTTAAATAACAGTACTTCCTCTGTCCCAGTTTATATGATTCACTTTCCTTTTTAGTCAGTTCCTAAAAGAAGGAATCGGCTAGCGAAAAGAATCTTGATTGAAATTTCATATCTTTCTTTTATCTCTTCTTCTATCTCCGGCTAGAAAAGAATGTATGAATATATCAATAACAAGTTTTCTTTAGTGCCATTCACCCATACCAAACCACGAGGAAAGAAAGAACCCGCGGCTCCCCCTTCTGAATACTCCCCTCACTCCCCCGGATGTCACATTTCTATATATATTAAGTAACAATCTAAGTTTAAAATGCTCATTTTATATCTGTCAGATCACAAATTTCAAAAAAAGAAATTCTGTATCAAGTCAAACTAACTCATATAAAATTAGTGTAAAATACCAGTATATCTAAGCCACCATATGTTTGTTTGATCCAATCAGAAAATGCTTCTATGGATGCATGATCAACGATATCTAGTTGATGAAATGCAACATTTAAACCTCCTTCCTGCATTACTTTCACTGCTTCTTCACCAACTCCAGTCTCTCGTGAAGTAAGAACTACTGTTAATCCATGTGATGCTAGTTGGTGAGCAATCTCAAATCCAATCCCTCTATTCGCGCCCGTCACAACAGCAACTGTTTCAGATGACCACCATCTGAAAATCATTCATCGTCTATATATTTAGTTTTAGCTCGAAAATCAACATCCTATATGGGTTCACAACATATATTTCTTATATATTCAACAATTTTGACAATATAGATATATTAAATTTGTCAAAAAGTTACCTAGATCCGCCCCTGGACTCAAATTAAAACATATATAGAGCAAATAAAGTTACTGAAAAATTATTTCACACGAAAAATCTCTAATTAATCTTTCATTCCTCTGGATTAGTAGTATATGCTATCAATAAACCATGCACATATATACTACTTCATCCATCCGTTTCACAAAGAATGACCTAGTTTGACTTGACACGAAGTTTAAGAAAATAAAGAAGATTTTTTATGGTGCGATCCTAAATTAAAGTTATATCAAATGTACAAAATTGCCCTTTAATCTTGTGGTATTAAACATGTCACGTGGAAAGTTATTAACAAAAAAAGTAAGAGTCATTCTTTTTGAAATAGACTAAAAAGGAAAGACATTCTTTTTTAAACGGAGGGAGTATATATTTTTGAGTCATATGTTCTGTACTCCCTCTGTCTCAATTTATGTGACATTTCAAATTCCGAGATTCAAACAAATCTATCTTTCTTTAAATATTTTGAATTGTCAATTATTGTGACTTATACTCCCTCAGTCGCTAATTACTTGTCCACTTTTTATTTTTATTTTGTCCCTAACAAATCAAGAAATGACAAAAAAAAACTTTTTTACCTATTATATCCTCAATTAATTATTTTGAAAAAGATAGAACTTCTTGAAAATCTTAAGTTTTTAGTTCATCCATTTTATAATTAATAGAGATAAAATGGTAAACTCACTATGTCAATCATTGTTATTTTAATAGGTGTGTCAATTCAAAAGTTGACAAGTAATTAGAGATAGAATGAATAGTGTTTTTATATAGTTTACAAAAATATAAGTTTCATTTTTAAAAAATTGAAAATTTCATACGTAAATTTTCGATCAAACTTAAACTGCTTGACTCTAGTAAAAACAAAAAATGCCACATAAATTTATATAGATAAAGTAGTACACAATGATTAATAAATTTTATACATGTATAGATCTTAATTATGTTAATGAAAATTCTAATTTGATCACTTATTAATACGCCATTACTTTAAAATTCTGAATTCGATCCAAATACAAAGAAGGAAAGGATAAATGTAAACGAAATGGAAACTCACTTTCGATGTTCGGAATAAGGAATAGTACGTAAAAGAGAAATCTCTTGGCTTCTCTTTTCTCTTTGTCTCCTTCGATTTTTCTTTTTTACAAGTATCCATTATCTTTTTTTCGTGTGATTTACTTATCTTTGTATTTTCTTCATTACTCTCTATTCATTTTCTAAAAAATAAAAATAAAATTTGTTATGTAAATTGAGAAAGAGATGAAATGTCATGTCACAAAAATTGCGTTTTATCTTCCGATGTATTTGGAGCAAATGCTTTAAGTTTGAACAACTTTCTTTGGTCAACAATTTGTTTATTTCTTAACCTTAAAATTTTAGAAAAAATTTAACCTCCCCTTAATCTCTCTTTTGATCTTATGGATCGTGTGGTTAATTATTTAGTTAATACAAATTTACATGAATCATAATGTAAAGATTGTTATATAGAGAAAAAGTACTAGGAGATAATTTTTTTTGTAAATAATAAATAAAAGACCTTTATTTTCGTTTTAAGACTTTTTATTTGTAAATAATGAATTGATGCAACATATGTTCTCATATCAAATGTATGAATTACTATCTATTGTATATTTTATAGGTATTTATCTATCCATTTTTTCTATTTTGAAAATTAAAATTTTCCTTTTATGAGATCAAAATGATTGAAACGAAATTAAATTGCATTTTTTCCCCACAAAATACATGTTGAGTGTGTCATCTTGAATATATGTTTATTTGGTTAGTATAATGTTTTCGGTGACTTTCCACTTCAAAATCAATAACTTATTTATTTTAATGTCTTGAATAGTAATTCAAATTGTTTACAAAAATAAGTTAAATTCTTGAGATTAAGAGGATGAAGTTGGACATGTCATGATTCAACCTAATTTTTAGTCCATTTGAGCCTGACACATTTTAGTCTAAATCAAATTTGGACAAATCATGACTCGATCCAATTTCTAATTTAGCCATTTAAATCTCTCCAAGTTTAGTCCAATGCCACGATTCAAAAATGGACTTGATAACACTTGTTTATTCTCACCAAGACAAGTCAGCCTCAACCCAACGAAAACGAAAAAAACAGAATTATAAATTAAAGAAAGAACAAGACAAAGGCGGAAACTCTATTCATTCTAAACAATGCCCCTGATCTGGTTGTCACGTATACAAGCCACTAATGAACATATAGAATTCGAAAGATAAATACAAGTCTCAGTCGTTGTTTCTCAAAATAGAACAAAGCATAAAAAAAGAAAAGAAAAAAAGGATCCGCCAGGATGACACACAACTACATCTCAAGTCCTTCAACGAGGCTCGAATTTCAGGAGAAAAAGAAGCTCGCACGAGCCTGGGCTTAGAAACTACATAGGTGTAGAAGCAAAAAGCGAATACCAACAACACAGTACCCTATAAGCAACCTCATAAACAAGAAATCTAGTTAGAAAACTAATATCCCTTACACTCGAACCGAAGCTCCTAAAACTACAACCTGCACATATGTCAGCCCAATTAGGGGTTTTACAATACACAGCTCACACGGCCCAATATCCACAATTCAATAGTCACAATCAACAATCAAACAAATCATTCTCAATGTCAAATAGTTTAGTCACAAGCAAAAAGTACATAAATCACAATTCGCAAGAAAGTCACGCATAAGTATCAAATACATCAAGTCACAATAATCTGTTTCTTGTCAAAATCATTTTTCATTGGTACAATATCACTAGTTAGAATCATATTTCATTGGATTTATATCAACTCACTAGCCGGAACCATTTCCCATTGCCTTTATATGAAATTACTAGACAGAATCATTTTTTATCGGGTTTATAAACACTTGTCGGAAATGACCTCGGCATCACTACACTCGTCGATAAAAATATCGACATCATAACACTCACCTGTAAAGACCCCCATATCATAAATCACTGCATGTCTCATCACAGTGTCCACAATCAATGCAATACAAGCAATTAACACACCATACAGAAGATTCAGGAATTCACACAATTCAAGTCCACATTCATACTTTCAAATATTTCATCAATGAATCAACAAGGGTCAGAATAAAGCAGTTTGGATCATCATGTATCCATTTTCATTTCAACTTTTTTTTATTCATATAGATATATCAAGTGGACAATTAAATCCTTCACCTCATTCTCATTACTCCTAACATAATAGCTAATGACAGAAGTATATAAAATCTACTAAAATATAAGGTTTAGGAGATTACTTGTCTTAAATAAATCAATAATCACTCCAAGAGTCGAGTCTTCTCCTTCGAATCACTTCTAAAGCCACACAATCTATAAACAAGCAAGTATTCATAATCATTTTTCAGAAACAACAATACCCACATCAGTTCTCTTGAAAAGTAGGGTCAATTAATATAAAAGACAATTCCAAAATAAGATTTGAATTCAAAATTTAATACTTGAAAACATTACTTAAGAATCTAGGAACTTATTAGGAAATATCATTTCAAAAAAGGACTCAAAAGTAGTTCAATATCACCATTTTACTAAGTTCTTGAAGATAACCTTAAATTTGTCATTTCAAAAGCTTCTTGTGAGCACATAAATCCATAAATAATAATGGGTAATAGAGATTTAGAGTTAATAATAGTTACCTAAATAATTTACCTCGAAAACCTGCTTTAAATCGCCACCCCAAAGCTCCTAAAACTCAAAAATGGTGAACTGCGATTGAAACCTCAATTTTAGAAGAGCATTTTGCACAGGTCTCAATTGTTCATCGCAATCGTGACTCAGAGTCACATGATTGTGATGAGTATAGACAATCAACTCGTTAACACCATATTTGAATTATTGTTATTCATTATATTGTATTGTATTGTTACTATACCTACAATGTTTGTTTTGATCAATACTTAAAATGTATTGTACTATATTGTTAAATTTCGTTGTTACGTAACAATGGAAACCCCTATTTTATGGAACAATCAATTTGGTGTGTTCGCATTTGTCACGACCCAAAACGAGTCGCGAGTGGCACCCACACTTATCCTACTATGTGAGCGAACCAACCAATCTAAACCCCAACATTTCAACCATAATAAACAAAATATAACGCGGAAGACTTAAAACTCATTTATGAAAATCGATTAAATAACTTCTAAAAACTATACTTATTATTCCCAAAATCTGGCAGTCCTCACCACAAGAACATCTATCCTCAAATTACTCAATCTAGAGTATCTACGAAGCTAAAATAAGTAAAAGCTAGTCCATGCCGGAATTTCAAGCATCAAGACATGAAGAGGAAGATCCAGTCCAAGATAGAAGCAATAGCTCACCCTGAAATCTGGCGTGATGAAGACTGGCTAGAGTTGAGGACGAGTTGAAGACGATGGTACGTTTGCTGCATTCCACAAATAATCAAAGAAAACAAATACAAGTAGGGGTCAGTACAAGGCACAAGTACTGAGTAGGTATCATCGGCCAACTCAAAATAGAAACCAATATATATCAAGTAATAATATAAAATCAACTACTTACTCAACAGGTGATAACAACAAATACCATAACCATTGGCCACAACACCCAGCATATCTATGAGGACTCAAGCCTCCCCATCTTACTCATTTGGGAATTAGTTCTTTAAATTGAGTATATTAACATAATTTCAAGATTCATTCTCTTTATTCTCTTGTGTCGGTACGTGACACTCCGCTCCACTAATACTATCCTGGTGTCGGAACGTGACACTCGATCCCGACTCTATCCTGGTGTCGGAACGTGACACCCGATCCCCTACTATCCTGGTGTCGGAACGTGACACTCCCATCCCCTAATTCTACGTGTCGGTTCGTGACACCCGATCCCCTAATTCTACGTGTGGTTCGTGACAACCCGATCCCCTACTCCCATTCTTTTAGTTCATCAAGCCTTCTTTTATACCAAGGCATCATCATTAACAAGTGGATTTAAGGTTTAGATTCACAGCCTTATCTTCATTATTATAATTCCTCACCCTTTACATATTCACACATACAACAACACAATTAAGCATATAGAAGACTTTACAATACCACCCAATACATATCAATCGCTATTTAGAGTTTACTATGAATAGCATAAACCATAACCTACCTCAACTGAAGAATCGCGATCAAACAAGCTATCTTCCAAAAACCTTTTGCTTTCCTTGCGTTTTTCTCTTCTCTCGCTGTGTGTTCTCCTTTCTCTCTCTGTTCTTTCTTTTTTCTTATTCAAACCTTTTTCTTTTACCATAATTGTCATATAATTAAGTATAAAAGATGATAAAAATAACCCATTTTTTATGTCAAGGTTATCTCCTTTAACCCCCAAGTAATTGAATTATTAACATTAATACACTAACTTTATAATTATAAGCATGAATAGTCCAAAACGCCCCTTGAAAACTTTTAATAGAAATCCAACCCAGTCAGGGTTACGCAGCCTATGACGGTCCGTCATGACTGTGACGGTCCGTCCTGCAGGTCCGTCACAAAGTTCAAAGAGTTAATTCTGTGGAAAGATTTGTGACGGTCCGTCGTGCCAACGATGGTCCGTCCTGCCATTCCGTCACGAATTTCAGAGAGTCGATCTCAGTACCCAAATTTCAGAATTCTAAGTGTTTTGGAACGAGACCCCCTCGACGGTCCGTCGTGCCCATGACGGTCCATCGTGGGGTCCGTCGACCAAGACAGTTTTTACCAGAATAAACTCTACTGCTCAAAACGACTAAATAGGTCATTACAATAGATACCAATTTACCCATCGTTCATCCTCGAACAATCACAAGAAGAAAAACAAGGGCGAAAAGGAGTACCTGAATCTGTAAACAGGTGTGGGTATCTTTCTGGCATATCAGCCTCCTTCTCCCAAGTGGACTCTTCAACTGGTCGATTCTTCCATTGAACTTTGATGGATGCAATCTCCCTTGATCTCAATTTGCGGATTTCTCTACCTAGAATAGCAACAGGCTCCTCCTCATAAGACAAATTTTCATCAAGAAGAACTGAATCCCAATGAATAATGTAGTTTACATCCCCATGGTATCTTTTCAGCATAGACACATGAAATACGGGTGCACTCCTGAGAGTCCTGGAGGCAAGGCTAATTCATAAGCCACCTCCCCTACTCGCCTTAAGTACTTCAAAGGTCCAATATACCTTGGGTAGCTTACCTCTTTTACCAAACCGGCATCACCCCTTTCATGGGTGAAACCTTCAGCAAGACTTGTTCCCCCTCTATGAACTCCAACTCTCTAACCTTTCGATCTGCATATTCCTTTTTCCTACTTTGCGCCGCTAAAATCTTTTCTTGAATAGATTTCACTTTCTCTAATGAATCCCCAAAAAGATCAGTAACCCAAGGTCTAACCTAAATACATCAAACTAACCAATGGAGACCTACATCTCCTCCCATACAACTTCAACGGTGGGCCATATCAATACTGAGAGTGATAGCTATTTATATGAGAACTCTGCTAAGGGTAAGAAGTTTATCCCAATGACCACCAAATTCTATCACACACGCACGAAGCATATCCTCCAATACCTGAATCGTTGGCAGACTGACCATCGGTCTGAGGGTGAAATGCAGTACTAAGATCCAACTTAGTCAGCATGCAATGTTCTCCAAAACTTAGAAGTAAACTGCGTACCTCTATCTGATATGATGGAAAGTGGAACTCCAAGCAATCGAACACTTTCTGAGATATAGAGTTTGGCTAACTTCTCTGCATTGTAGGTCACCTTGACCGGAATGAAGTGAGCAGACTTAGTTAATATGTCCACAATTACCCAAATAGAATCACACTTTCCCAATGTCTTTGAAGACCAACCACGAAGTCCATTGCATTCTCTCCCACTTCCATTCAGAAGGGCATTCTCTGAAGTGTTCCTCCGGGCCTCTAGTGTTCATACTTTACTTGCTGAAATTTGGACATTTGGCAACAAAATCAAAATGTCACGCTTCATTCTACTCCACCAAAAGTGTTGCTTTAGGTCACGGTACATCTTGGTTGCACCAGGATGTATAGAATATCCGGAACTATGAGCATCTGTAAGAATAGTGTGGATCAAATCATCGACACGGGGCACACATACCCTTCCCTTAATTCTCAAAACACCTTCCTCATCAATTATTGCTTCTTTAGCCTCTCCTCGCACCCAATCCCGAATTCGGCTTAGTTTCTCTCATCATCAAACTGTTTTCCCCTTGATCTTGTCAGAAAAGAAGATCTTGCCTCCACACAGGCCAAAAATCCTCCCTTCTCTAGTATTTCTAGTCTCATAAAGTCGTTAGCCAAGTTTTGGACTTCTCTAAGCCAATGGGCGTCTAGAAACTTGAAAGTGGGCTAAACTACCCATGCTCCCTGCTTTTCTACTTAAAGCATGAGCCACCACATTTGCTTTTCCTGGGTGGTACAGAATAGTAATATCATAGTCCTTCAACAGTTCCATCCACCTCCTCTGCCTCAAATTCAAGTCTTTCTGGGTAAAGACATACTGTAGACTACGATGATCTGTGTAGACTTCACACTTGACCCCATATAGATAATGCCTCCATTGCTTTAATGTAAACACAACTGCAGCCAATTCCAAATCGTGGGTCAGAAAATTACATTCATGCACCTTTAATTGCCTCGAAGCATAAGCAATTACATTCTTCTCTTGCATTAACACTGCACCCAAACCAGAATAGGATGCATCACAATAAATAATGAAATTCTTGCCTTCCACTGGCAAGGTAAGAATTGGTGCAGTAGTCAACAAGGTCTTGAGTTTCTGAAAGCTTTCCTGACATTCATCCGACCATGCAAATGGAACATTTTTCTTAGTCAAGTTTGTCAATTGGGAAACAATAGAAGAGAATCCCTTGACAAATCGACGGTAGTAGCTGGCTAAACCAACAAAGCTCCTTACTTTTGACACATTAGTAGATCTTACCCAATTCGTCACTGTTTCAATCTTAGAAGTATCCACCATCACTCCATCCTTAGAAACCACGTGCCCCAAGAAGGACACTGAATCTAGCCAAAAACTCACACTTGGAGAATTTGGCATAAAGCCTTTTCTCCCTTAATACTTCCAACACAATTCTCAAATACTCTCATGTTTCTTCTTACTCTTGGAGTATATCAGTATATCATCAATAAACCGATCACAAAGAGATCCAGATATAGCTTAAAAATCCTGTCATCAAGCTCATGAAAGGCAGCAGGGGCATTCGTAAGACCCAAAATACATTACTACGAATTCGTAATACCCATACCTGGTTCGAAAAGCAGTCTTTGTCACATCTGTTGCCCGTATTTTCAATTGATGATAACCGGATCTCAAGTCAATCTTAGAAAAGACACAAGCACCTTGTAACTGATCGAACAAGTCATCAATGCGATGAATGGGGTACTTGTTCTTAATAGTTACCTTGTTCAACTGCCGGTAGTCTATGCACATCTGAAAACTCCCATCCTTGTTCTTCACAAATAACACCGGAGCACCCCAAGGGGAAACGCTTGGTCTAATGAAGCCTTTACCTAACAACTCTTAAAGTTGGGCCTTTAATTCCCTTAACTCTGCTAGGGCCATCCTACAAGGGGGTATGGAAATGGGGCGAGTACCCGGCTCCAGATCAATGCAAAAGTCGATATCCCTATTTGGTGGGATACCAGAAAGGTCTGCAGGAAACACATCCAGAAACTCACGGACTATCAAAACCGACTCAATTGAAGGTACTTGGGTATTATTATCCCTGAGATGTGCCAAGAAAGCTAGACACCCTTTACTAACCATTCTCTTAGCACGAAGAAAGGAGATGATACGAACTGGAGTGGAAGTGTAGTCACCCTCCCACACTAATGGATCTGTCCTAGGCTTGGCCAATGTTACAGTTTTAGCATTAAAATCTAAGATTGCAAAATTCGGAGAAAGCCAAGTCATACCCAGAATTATATCGAAATCAACCATTTCTAAGATAATCAAGTCTACATGAGTATTGCTCCCCACAAAAGTCACCAGAAAAGACCTATATAGCTTTTCAACTATCACAGACTCACCCACTGGAGTAGAAACACGAATAGGCATGTCAAGCAATTCACAATGTAAATTAAGACCAGTAGCAAATGAGGAAGATACATATGATAATGTGGAGCCAGGATCAAATAATAAGAAGCCATGCAATCACAAACCAAAAGATTACCTGTGATAACAGCATCAGATGTCTCCGTTTCAAACCTCCCAGGGAAAGCATAACAATGGGCCCTATCACCTGTCTGCCCGTTGCCCCTACCATGTTGTGTTGTAGTGTCTCCAGTTTGCCCGTCACCCCGGCCGTTTTGGTAACCACCATTACCTCAGCCACCACGTCCTCCAGAATGACGGCTTCTTCCATGACCACCTCTACCTCTGACTTTCGGGGGTCTGTAACTCTGTTTTGGACAATTCCTCCTAATATGTCCTGTCTCTCCACATCCATAACATTATCTGGGGTCAAGCATAGGTCTCTGTGAAAATGATGAATTCTGGGGGTAACCTTCAAACTCAGAGAAATGTTGACTGGTCTGCGATGGACCCCCAGCTATAGCCTGCAGTAAAGACTGAATGGATTGGGATGGGTAACCTCCTGAACTCTGCCCTCTAGAGTAGGACCCACTGAACTCACCTCCCTTACGGAACCTCTTAGATGCCGATGCTGTGGTGAAATCACTTGGCTTCACCCCCTCTACCTCTATCACAAAATCAACTACTTCCTGAAAAGATTTTGCTGCAGCAGCTACCTGTAGGGCGGTGACTCCTCCACCGACTGAGGAAGTGATAAGAGAGGGTGAGGAAGGGGAAAGTGAGCAAGTGCAGAATGAGGAATTACCACCCCAACCTACCCCTGAGATGATTAATCAGGTTCTTGCTTATCTTAGCGGGTTATCTGATCAAGGCCAGACACCTCCAGTGTTTTCTGTACCAGTACCTCAAGTCCCGGAAGTACGACAGGCCGCTGCTGAGGCTCCCCGCATGGATGCCTCCTTGGAAATAGACACGTTTCCTCGTTTGACCACAAGGCCTATAATGACAAGTGATCAGCATGAACTTTTCAGTAAGTTCTTGAAATTAAAACCTCCAGTCTTCAAGGGTGCTGAATCTGAGGATGCCTACGATTTTCTGGTTGATTGTCATGAGTTACTACATTAAATGGGCATAGTGGAATGATTTGGCGTGAGTTTGTAACCTATCAGTTTCAGGGAAATGCCAAAATGTGGTGGCGGTCACATGTTGAGTGTCAACCCGCACAGGCACCACCTATGAATTGGGCGTCATTCTCTAGCTTATTTATGGAGAAGTATATCCCCCGGACCTTGAGGGATAGGAGGAGAGATGAGTTATTGAGCCTAGAGCAAGGCAGGATGTCTGATTACTGCTTACGAGGCTAAGTTTCGTGAGCTATCCTGGTATGCCACCGGATAGGAATATCGACTTTTGCATCAATCTGGAGCCGGATACTCGCCCCATTTCCATACCCCCTTATAGGATGGCCCCAGCGGAGTTAAGGGAATTAAAGGCCCAACTTCAAGAGTTGTTAAGTAAAGGTTCATTAGACCAAGTGCATCCCCTTGGGGTGCTCTGGTGTTATTTGTGAAGAAGAAGGATGGGAGTTTTCGGATGTGCATAGACTACCGGCAGTTGAACAAGGTAACTATTAAGAACAAGTATCCCATTCCTCGCATTGAGGACTTGTTCGATCAGTTACAAGGTGCTTGTGTCTTCTCTAAAATTGACTTGAGATCCGGTTATCATCAATTGAAAATACGGGCAATGGATGTGCAAAAGACTGCTTTTCGAACAAGGTATGGGCATTATGAATTTGTAGTAATGTCTTTTGGCCTTACGAATGCCCCTACTGCTTTCATGAGCTTGATGAACGGTATTTTTAAGCCATAGCTGGATCTCTTTGTGATCATATTTATTAATGATATACTGATATACTCCAAGAGTAAGAAGGACCATGTGGAGCATTTGAGAATTGTGTTGGAAGTATTAAGGGCGAAAAGGCTTTATGCCAAATTCTCCAAGTGCGAGTTTTGGCTAGATTAAGTGTCCTTCTTGGGGCACGTGGTTTCTAAGGATGGAGTGATGGTGGATCCTTCTAAGATTGAGAAAGTGAAGAATTGGGTAAGACCTACTAATGTGTCAGAAATAAGGAGCTTTGTTGGTTTAGCCAGCTACTACCGTCGATTTGTCAAGGGATTCTCTTCTATTGCTTCCCAATTGACGAACTTGACTAAGCAGAATGTTCCATTTTTATGGTCGGATGAATGTGAGGAAAGCTGTCAGAAACTCAAGACCTTGCTGACTACTGCACCTATCCTTACCTTGCCAGTAGAGGGTAAGAACTTCATTGTTTATTATGATGCATCCTATTCTGGTTTGGGTGCAGTGCTAATGCAAGAGAAGAATGTAATTGCTTATGCTTCGAGGCAATTAAAGGTGCATGAACATAACTATCCGACCCATGGATTGGAGTTGGCTGCGGTAGTGTTTGCATTAAAGCAATGGAGACACTATCTATATGGGGTTAATGTGAAGTCTATACGGATCATCGTAGCCTACAATATGTCTTTACTCAGAGGGATTTGAATTTGAGACAGAGGAGGTGGATGGAACTACTGAAGGACTATGATGTTACCATCTTGTATCACCCAGGAAAGGCTAATGTTGTGGCAGACAGACGCCTTAAGTAGAAAATCAGGGAGCATGGGTAGTTTAGCCCACTTACAAGTTTCCAGACGCCCATTGGCTAGAGAGGTTCAGACCCTGGCTAATGACTTTATGAGGCTAGAAGAAAGTAGAATGATGAAGGGAGGATTTTTGGCCCGTGTGGAGGCGAGATCTTCTTTCTTGACAAGATCAAGGGAAAAAAGTTTGATTATGAGAAACTAAGTCGAATTCGGGATATGGTGTTGCGAGGAGAGGCTAAAGAAGCAATAATTGATGAGGAAGGTGTTTTGAGGATTAAGGGAAGGGTATGTGTGCCCCGTGTTGATGATTTGATCCACACTATTCTTACAGAGGCTCATAGTTCTGGATATTCTATACATCCTGGTGCAACCAAGATGTACCGTGACCTAAAGCAACACTTTTGGTGGAGTAGAATGAAGCGCGACATTGTTGATTTTGTTGCCAAATGTCCAAATTGTCAGCAAGTAAAGTATGAACACCAGAGGCCTGGAGGAACACTTCAGAGAATGCCCATTCCTGAATGGAAGTGGGAGAGAATTGCAATGGACTTCGTGGTTGGTCTTCCAAAGACATTGGGAAAGTTTGATTCTATTTGGGTAATTGTGAACAGATTAACTAAGTCTGCTCACTTTATTCCGGTCAAGGTGACCTACAATGCAGAGAAGTTAGCCAAACTCTATATCTCAGAAATAGTTCGATTGCATGGAGTTCCACTTTCCATCATATCAGATAGAGGTACGCAGTTTACTTCTAATTTTTGGAGAACATTGCATGCAGAATTAGGTACTAGGTTGGACCTTAGTACTGCATTTCACCCTCAGACCGATGGTCAGTCTGAGTGAACGATTCAGATATTGGAAGATATGCTTCGTGCATGTGTGATAGAATTTGGTGGTCATTGGGATAACTTCTTACCCTTAGCGGAGTTTTCATACAATAATAGCTATCACTCAAGTATTGACATGGCCCCATTTGAAGCATTGTATGGGAGGAGATAAAGGTCTCCCATTGGTTGGTTTGATGCATTTGAGGTTAGACCTTGGGGTACTGACCTTTTGAGGGATTCATTAGAAAAGGTGAAATCTATTCAGGAAAAGCTTCTAGCGGCTCAAAGTAGGTAAAAAGAATATGCAGATTGAAAGGTTAGAGATTTGGAGTTTATGGAGGGTGAGCAAGTCTTGCTGAAGGTTTCACCCATGAATGGGTTGATGCGGTTTGGTAAGCGAGGTAAGCTTAGCCCAAGGTATATTGGTCCCTTTGAAGTTCTGAAGCGCGTGGGGGAGGTAGCTTATGAATTAGCCTTGCCCCCAGGACTGTCAGGAGTGCATCCGGTATTTCATGTGTCTATGTTGAAAAGATACCATGGGATGGAAACTACATCATTCGTTGGGATTCAGTTCTGCTTGATGAGAATTTGTCTTATGAGGAGGAGCCTGTTGCTATTTTAGATAGAGAAGTCCGCAAGTTGAGGTCAAGGAGATTGCATCCATCAAGTTCAATGGAAGAATCGACCCAGTTGAAGAGTCCACTTGGGAGAAGGAGGCTGATATGCGAGAAAGATACCCACACCTGTTTACAGATTCATGTACTCCTTTTCGCCCTTGTTTTTTTTCTCTGGGATCGTTTGAAGACGAACGATGGGTAAATTGGTATCTATTGTAACGACCTGTTTAATCGTTTTGAGAAGCAGATTTTATTTCTAGAAAAACTGTCTTCGTCGACGGATCCCATGACGGATCGTCATGGGAATGACGGACCGTCGAGGGCGTTTCATTCTAAAACACTTAGAATTCTGAAATTTGGGTACTGAAATCGACTCTCTGAACTTCGTTAAGGAATGGCAGCACGGACCGTCGCAGGCATGACGGACCGTCACAAGTCTGTTCACAGAATTAACTCTCTGAACTTCATGACAGAATGGCAGGACAGACCGTCGCAGGCACGACGAACCGTCGCAGGCACGACGAACCGTCGCAGGCACGACGGACCGTCACAAGTCTTTCCACAGAATTAACTCTCTGAACTTTGTGACGGACCTGCAGGACGGACCGTCACAGCCATGACGGACCGTCACAGGTTGCGTAACCTAGACTGGGTCAGATTTCTGTTAAAGTTTTTAAAGGGGCGTTTTGGACTATTCATGCTTATAATTATAAAGTTAGTGGATTAATGTTAATAATTCAATTACTTGAGGGATAAAAGAGATAACCTTGAAATAAATAATGGGTTAATTCATCATCTTTTATACTTAATTATATGCTAATTAGGGTAAAAGAAAGAGGGTTTGAATAAGAAAAATAGAAAGAACAAGGAGAGGGAGAACGAACGAGAGAGAGGAGAAACGAAGAGGAAAGCAAAGCATTGGAAAAGTAGATTGCTTGATCACAATTCTTCGGTGGAGGTAGTTATGGTTTATGCTATTCGTAGTAAACACTTAATAGCGATAATGTGTTGGGTAGGTAGTTTATAAGGTCTTCTATATGCTTAATTGTGTGCTTACATGATGTGATTATATAATTGTGATGAATTAGCATGATGAGGGTATTGAATCTTGAATCCTAAATTTACTTTGTTAATAATGATGCCTTGGTATAAAAGAAGGCTTGATGAACTAAAGTAATGAGATTGATGATGCCTTGGTATAAAAGAAGGCTTGATGAACTAAAGTAATGAGATTAGAGGATCGGGTGTCACGTTCCGACACCAGGATAGTAATAGAGGATCGGGTGTCACGTTCCGGCACCAGGATAGTATATGGATCGCAGTGTCACGTTCCGACACCAGGATAGTATATGGATCGGGTGTCACGTTCCAGCACCAAGATAGTATATGGATCGGAGTGTCACGTTCCGACACCTGGATAGTATATGGATCGGGTGTCACGTTCCGGCACCAGGATAGTATATGGATCGGAGTGTCACGTTCCGACACCAGGATAGTATATGGATCGGGTTGTCACGTTCCGGCGCCAGGATAGATGTATATGGATCGGAGTGTCACGTTTCGAAACCAGGATAGTATATGGATCGGGTGTCACGTTCCAGCACCAGGATAGTATAGGATCGGAGTGTCACGTTTCTGACACCAGGATAGTATATGGATCGGGTGTCACATTCCGGCACCGGATAGTATATGGATTGGAGTGTCACGTTCCGACACCAGGATAGTATATGGATTGGGTGTCACGTTCCGGCACCAGGATAGTATATGGATCGGAGTGTCACGTTCCGACACCAGGATAGTATATGGATCGGAGTGTCACGTTCCGACACCAGGATAGTATATGGATCGGGTGTCACGTTCCGGCACCAGGATAGTATATGGATCGGAGTGTCACGTTCCGACACCAAGATAGTATATGGATCGGAGTGTCACGTTCCGACACCAGGATAGTAGTAGTGGAGCGGAGTGTCACGTACCGACACAAAAGAAATAAAGATAATGAATCTTGAATTATGATAATATACTAAATTGTAAAGAACTAATTCCCAAATGAGTATGGTGTGGAGGCTTGAGTCCTCATAAATGTAATTAGTGATGTTGCAAATGATTCTTATGCGTGTTGCTATCACCTGTTAAGTATTTGGTTGGTTTTATGTTATTATCTGATATATACTGTTTTCTATTTTGAGTTGGCCGATGATACCTACTCAGTACTTGTGTTTGTACTGACCCCTACTTGTATTTGTTTTTCTTTGATTATTTGTGGAGTGCAGCAAACGTACCGTCGTCTTCAACTCAACCGCAACTCTAGCTAGTCTTCATCAAGCCAGATTTCAGGGTGAGCTATTGCTTCTAGCTTGGACTGGATCTTCCTCTTCATGTCTTGATGCATTGAACTTCCGGCATGGACTAGCTTTTTATATATTTTAGCTTCTTAGATACTCTTAGATTTAGTAATTTGAGGATAGATGTTCTTGTGGTGATGACTTCCAGATTTTTGGGATAATGATTTATAAATTTTAGAAGTTATTTAATTGATTTCGTTAATGAGTTTTAAGTCTTCCGCATTGTATTTGTCCAGTATGTTGGGGTTTAGATTGGTTGGTTCGCTCACATAGTAGGATAAGTGTGGGTGCCACTCACGGCTCATTTTTGGTCATGACAAAGATGATAAAAATAACCCACTTTTTATTTCAAGGTTATCTCCTTTAACTCCCAAGTAATTGAATTATTAACATTAATCCACTAACTTTATAATTATAAGCATGAATAGTCCAAAACGCCCCTTGAAAACTTTTAATAGAAATCCGACCCAGTCAGGGTTACGCAGCCTGTGACGGTCCGTCATGACTGTGACGGTCCATCCTGCAGGTCCATCACAAAGTTCAGAGAGTTAATTCTGTGGAAAGATTTGTGACGGTCCGTCGTGCTAACGACGGTCCGTCCTGCCATTCCATCACGAAGTTTAGAGAGTCGATCTCAGTACCCAAATTTCAGAATTCTAAGTGTTTTGGAACGAGACCCCCTCGACGGTCCGTCGTGCCCATGACAGTCCGTCATGGGATCCGTCGACCAAGAGAGTTTTTACCAGAATAAACTCTACTGCTCAAAACGACTAAACAGGTCGTTACAGCATTGTTATTTTTTTTTCAATTGTATCTTTACATAATATTTCAAAATACTATTTTACCCTTTACTTTAATTATTTAAATCTAGTCAAACTCCTACCGTAGAATAATCATGGATATTTAAGTAAATTTATAAATTACAATACAGTACGATAAAATCAAACTAAACAATTAAAATATTACTAAACAACAACAAACAATACAATCTAGCAAAATATTGTATCTACCATACAATACAGTACAATACAATAACATTATGAAACAATGGGCAACAATGATCCAAACAAAGTGTAAAGTTGACCATCGTGTCGCGACAAGACCCACGCGATCATGATGTACCTCAAATTAGTGCTACACGATCGTGACGAGGGAGCCGCGCTATCGCGATGTCCAAAATGGTCATGCACCAGAATCAGAAACCAAAAAAATAGACAAGTCAAAAAATCTTTTGAATGGAGCTTTGGGATTCATTCGAAATCTCGTATACACAAATCACATATGCAAATCAATTATACTCAACGTTCTGGACTTATTTAAATCATCAAAACATGAATTCGAGGTCTCCTTGACTCTCCATTTGTGAAATCACAAGGAACCAATCTTAAAAAGGCTAAAACAAGTTCGGAACTTCTCAAAAATTAATCAAGACCTCATCTAGGACTAAAATCATCCCGAATTCTATGGAACTCTATTCGAGCATCTAAACTTCAAATGTTGACAAAAGTCAAATCAAAGGCTAAATTTTCACAAATTCACAACTTAGGGCCTTAAATCCTAAAAAAATGGACTCTGAAACTGATAACTCTCACGTATCAGATTTCACCTTTTGAAACTGATGGAATCTACAAATTTCATTTTGACACTCGAAACTCCATTAGACTCCAAAAATCACTTTTAAACAACTTGGTCTTTCAAAAGCACAAACTTACCAAATTCTCAACTTTTAATTCAAAATTTAAAATAAAAATTTTAAAACTCAAAAATAAAAGACTCGTGGTCAGTATCGAGAGGACAAAACAGTAAATTAAAAAAAAATCAAAACTATTACAATGAAAGCAACCGAACCACATTTTGAGCGCTCGGTGGCAGAATCATCAACATACACTAGCCGTTATGAAAGAACCTCAGAGACAATATCGAACATTACTATTTTTACTTATAAATATCATTTAATTAATAATTTAACATGAATTGAAAAGATATATATAATTTGCGGCTATGAAATCTTGAAAATTAATATTTATAAAAAGGGAAAATACATAATAAACTTTAACCCTTAAACTACACGGGCGTTTGAATACCCCTTAACATTTTTCAAGTGATTTAAACACCCCTAAGAGATGACGTGGCATGGAGAGTAAGTGTACTCTCCTTAAAGTGCGTGAAAAAAGAAAAAAAAAGCTGAATCTTTTTAAAGTCCTACACATGACCTCTTTTTACTGGTCAATATATAATTAATATTTTAAATAGTTTTTCTTGATATATTATGGGAAAATGCACAAGTACCCCCTCAACCTATGCCCGAAATCCCAGAGACACACTTATAGTATACTAAGGTCCTATTACCCCCTTAAACTTATTTTATAAGTAATTTTCTACCCCTTTTTAGCGTAGGTGGCACTAGTTTTTTAAAAAAAGTCAACCAACGTTGGGCCCACAAGATAGTGCCACGTAGGCTAAAAAGGGGTAAAAAATTATTAATAAAATAAGTTCAGGGAGGTAATAGGACCTTAGTATAGTATAAGTGTGTCTCTGAGATTTTGGCATAGGTTGAGGGGGTACTTGGACATTATCCCATATATTATCTCTCCAAAAATATGTAATTTTTTTATTTCGATGTATATAAAAATTAATGGGTCCCCTTTTAATTTGGTAAATGCGTGGGGTGGGTTCAAGAAAGATAATGTGAATATTATAGTGAACTTTTTCATTCAAATTAATTAAAAAAATTGTTGAATATTATAGAAGAATAGTAACTATTCAAGGTTGAAATGATGAACAACAAGGAAGAAAAAAGAGAGGGGGTGGGGATATTCATTTATAAATTAATTAATTGATATAATTAATATTAAAAGGTATTTAATAAAAAACAGTGAATAAGTAACAAAGAACTAAAAGTTAATGATGTGGTATCTGCATGGTTATGACATGACGCTTACGTGACTATGATGTGACGGGTGAGAGTGGTGTTACAGTCTCAGGGGTGAAAAAAAATCACTTCAAAGATGATAATGAGTTACTTAAACACCCGTATAGTTTAAGTACTAAAATAAATTTTGCTGTCAAATTTAGAGGAGTTTTTCTTATTTTCCCTTATAAAAACAATAGAATCATCACATTGCGCATTACTAAATTCTTGAATATTATTAAATTTAGTCAATTTGTCTTGGTTTATAATTTCTTATTTACAGTTTTGCTTGTTTGTATATTTCATTATCTTTATCAATTCAATTCACGTCTTCTTTAAATTTAAAATAAATTAATCGTGCTTTTTTTGGATAGACAAATAATGAAATAATACACTACTTATTTTTTCATATATATTGGCATATCAGAGGCAGGTACATCCTTGTAGGTACGTAGGAACGTACATTCGTTAATTTCAAAAAAATTATATATATATATATAATATATATATATATATATATATTATATATATATATATATATAATATATATATCTTGAGAAACTGACAGAAATTAGAAAGTAATAACTAATGGTAGATCCATGGGGAGCATAGAAATGTTATTATGCTGCTAGTACAAGCTAGAAAAATCATTCGTGAATTGAGTTTGAATCTAGAGAGAGCCCTATTTTATTAATTATATTAAGATTATCTTAAAGTTATAACAAAAAATTTTAAATTCTGAATTCGCCTATCCTCGTATTCAAATATTTTAATCTTAAAAATAAATAAATGAGGTCTATATTGCCTTTTAATATGTCACTAACTCATTGTTACTATAAAAAAAAAAGGACTTGGTTCGATAATGAGAATTCCCAAAACAAGATTTGACCATGGAAATTCCAAAGTCAGATACAAATGTTTCACTTTCTTAAAAAGAACAACATTGGGCTGTGGAACTTTTCAAATACAACTTGAAGTTGCTGAAAAACACACGGAACATTATTTTCACTTTTACTATATTTTTCTTTTTAATATCTCCCCCCCCCCCCAAACACTCCCTCCACCCCCAAAGTCCAAATCCCAAATCCCCCTCCAAAACAAAAAAAAATAAAAATCCCCCTCCACCTTTTTTTTTTTTAATAATATATATAGAAATAGCCTAATTTCATACTTTTTTTACAAAAGAAAAAGTGTACTCTAATTAACAACCAAATATATTTTGTAAAAATTATAACCAAAAGCAACTTAAAATTCAAAATATTGAAGTACAGTGAAAAAGATATTTGCAATAGTATGTAATAGCGGATATGAGATCTAATCTGTAATATTACATAATTATCTATTTTGAGGAATACTATTATTTTAAAGTAATTTGATTTATCAAACACAACTCCAACTTCCAATATTCCAAATAAAAGAAAACAGAACGTCCACTTTTAAATACTTTAAAATCATAAAATTGTCAAATTATGGTAAGTGGTAACATAGTAATCAGCTCTTTTATATATATATGTTTGTCATATAAGTTTGTTAAATTTCGTTGTCCAAAAGTACTGCAGTTGAGACAGAGACAAGCATCTGTATCGATAATGAATAAAATAATGATATTTGGTACCGTCTACTTTTAATTATCATAATTTTATTTATTTATTTATTTTTTGAATTAAATTGATATATCTTTTCATCATATTGATATGCGAAAATGAAATTCATAGTACTTTTTGTAAAATCTTTTATTATAATTTATTTTATTTAAAATATCGAATTAATATAATCTAATTTAACTTTAAGAATTAGTCAAATTGACTTTCAGAAACCGTGTTCATTTTTTGACAATATCTACGTTTTCTGTTTTTTCTATTTTTCATTTCTCTGTCAAAAAAGAAAATAATGAAAAAAATATATATTAAAAATTGACAAGTTTAGTTTTGATATTTTGGAAAAAGCTAAATAAACTTGAAATATTTTATAAGCTACACTACTAAGTTATCCGCAAGAATAAACTCCATATTTAGGAATCTTCAACTTGTTATTATTCTTTGTTCGACAATAACTCTGTATATTAATTTGTCTTCGTTTAAACTAATTAACCATAATGCATAAATATTTTTTTAAATTTGATTTTATCTCATTTTACGTCCTTAATCTTTAGATGCACATAAATAAATATTTAAATTTATATAAAATTGAATAACTAGACATACGAATCCCACGTGATATGATATATATAGTCCATCACTTAAGACACAAATTGTCGCGTGAGATTTATATGAATATTTATTTAAGTTTATATAAATTTAAATGTATCTGTGCACGCTTAAAATTACAAAACATAAATAGAAGTTGAAAGTAAGCTAAAAATATATAATTATATAATGTGCCAAATATTTATATAAGTGATTGATTGTATTTACCTTCGACTAATATTAGTAATCTACACTAAAATCTATAAAAGAAAGAAGATGAAAATTTGATTAATACAAGATATTGACTCCTAATGGTAAAGTGGTTGATAATTGATAATGACTTTGGGATATTCCTTAAATATTATACTATCATATAATTTAAACAGGCGTTTAAGAAAAGTAAAAATAAAATTAAAATAATAATTTGACATGTGTGAAAGCATTTACCAGCATTTGTGTTTGTGTTATAAGTCGTCCCATGCCAACTGACATTTTCAGCAATTTTGTCGAAAGTATATTCTAAAATATTGTTTTCCTCTTATTTTATACTCCATACAAATTTATGCCAGTTTAATTTAATTTTTAAGCTTAGAGTTTGTTAGAGTTTAAGAAACACAAGAAGATAATGCTTTAAAATTATTTTTAAATTAAGTAATTTTTAAATAAAAAAGAATATATTGATAAAAATTTTGCAAAATAAATATAATTCAATATATATAAAACATCAATAGTATCATTACAGATTTATTAAAATTTGCAAAATAAATATAATTCAATATATATAAAACATTAATAGTATCATTACAGATTTATTAAATAAAAAATTATATGTAAATTAAACAAAGGAAGTATATAGATTTAAAAGTTATTGTCTTTCTCTTACTTTATACTCTCTTGTTCCTATTCATGAATACTTTTTCTTGGATTAGTCAATAGAAAAATGATAATTTTATATACTCAAGATAATTTAATTTTAAAATATTTATTTTATTTTTAACAAAATAATTAATTGCTAAAAGAATCTAGATGTGAAGCTTATCTGTTAAGATTTGACATCTTTATTTTTTTTTTTGGCAATATTGAGGGCATGTCAATATCAAGAGAGTATGAATTGGATCGCCCAAATTTCGTCCTCAAATCAAACCATATATTTAATTTATATATTCCTTTTTATTTTATTTAAAAAATAATTTATTTCTACGTTAAATAGTAATTTAATTTTGAAATATTTATTTTATTTTAATAAAATGATTATAATCCTATATATTTTTAATATTTAATTTAAATCATAAATTTTAATTTTTTTATTTCTTTGTTTATTTTTATTTGAATCAAGTTAATTTACATAAAATAAGACAAATGGACCGTATTTATTTTCGAGCAAATGTGATAGCCTATATATCTTAGCTTTCATAACATCCTCATACTCCCTCTATATCTTTTTCATCACAAAACATTTCTTTTGAACAGGTGATTTAAAATCTTTTATTGTTATTTTCTCAACTGAGATTTTGATATAGAAAGAATTTCTCGTCTTTTTGTACTGTTTTTTGCTTATTGATTGGGTAAGTTTATATCTTCTTAATGATTATTAGTATACCTAATTTACAAATTTACTGTAACAGATTAAAAAATTTCGTTGCTTATAAAATATATGTTAGTTTTTCAAAGAATTTTAACTTTATTCACTATTTTTACTCATGGAACATGTTTTCTGCTAAAAAATAAATTCGTAAAAATATTATTTTATAAAATAATAATAAACAAATATTAATTAATATTATCTTAAAAATATTTATATGTTATCTTGCTTAACATATAAATATTCGTGAAATAATATTTTTAATTAATTAATTGAAGTAAAAGTAGTAGTTTTAATTGTGTGAAAGCATTTACCGGCCATTTGTTTTTTTTGTCGTATAAGTCGTGCCATGCGGATTGACGTTTTTAAACATTTTACCGAAAGTCGTGCCATGTGGATTGACGTTTATAACTATTTTTTTAATTAAAAAGTATACCTTTGGTGAACATTTTTCTCGAATAATTGTAATTATTATGGATAAATATTGATAATATTATTAAATATTATGTCGTATAAATTAGAATAAAAAATATGTGATTTTAAGGTTATCTTCTTTCTCTTATTTTATAGTTTCTCTGTTTTATTTTGTGAGAAATACTTTTTTTAATGAATAATATTTTTTATATATTTAATAATATTTTAATAAAAATATATTTAATAATATTTTAATTTGGAAAACAAAGCGAGAGTGGTTAGATTGAGCTTAATTCGTAAAAAAGTTTAACTATGTTTTACATAATAATTTTCTTTTTCATTTTAACTCGCTCTATTCTACGTTGTATGAACCCTCTCCCGCTTAAACTTCTGAATATTCTAATTAAATTTAATAGTAAAAAATAAAATTCATAAAAATAAATTTGTTTACTTAATAAGTTGTATTAATTCAATAGATAATAACTATTTTATTTTGTAAAAATCAATTGAGAAGCATGTAAGCTATATTAGTTTTTATTAAATTATTTTTATTTATTATATTAATTTTTTTAAATAAATTAAAAAATTATCATAATAAATAATATTTTATAACTCTTATAAAAAATTAAAATTAAGTTTAAGTTCCCATAAACTCGTAACCCACCTTATATTATTTTCTTTTTAAAAACCCACCCGCCTCGCTCCATTTACATCATAAGTTTAATTTT
The DNA here is from genome assembly GCA_027704805.1 of Solanum corneliomulleri. NCBI lineage: Eukaryota > Viridiplantae > Streptophyta > Magnoliopsida > Solanales > Solanaceae > Solanum > Solanum corneliomulleri. The sequence goes on from JAKWIY010000399.1 coordinate 35,117, forward strand.
TTATTTTATTTTAATTTTTTTTATATCATATAAAATAAAACCCCCAAAAAGAAAATCCTACACAAAAGAGAAATAGATGGAAAAATCTAGATGGGAGGGTTTTATCTTATTAGATTTGACATGAGGGCCATATGTGTATGAAATTGGATCCTGAATTTAGTGGTTCAGATAAAATAATTTACTATTTCTTTAAAATCAAACCTATGTCGTAAGCACTGTCCTCAGCAGAGCTTCTATAACAATCTCCTGGCTGCTTTTCTTTATTTTTTCAACTGAGATTTCGATACAGTAAAAATTCCCTGTCTCTCCACACTCATTTCTTTTTCCTTATCGATCGGGTAAGTTTTTCTCTTAGTAGTTTTTTATTTTTTAACTTGAGACTCATGATCATTAGTATACTTTATGTATAGATTCACTCTAATTGATTGAATAATTTCATTGGATATATGTTAGTTTTCGAAGAATTTTAGCTTTTATGCATGTTTTCTGCAGAAAAAATGAAAAAATATTATTTCAAAAATATTTATATGTTATCTAGCAAAATATTATTGTCATATTACGGAGATAGTGATGTGATGAGATGGAGAGTGTGGCCGGAGAGAAAATAATAAACTTGTTATGTCACCTGTATAATAATGTTGAAGTTTATGGATTCAGGGCCTTTAAAGTTAATAGGTTCGAGATTAATACATTTAGAAAAGAAAAAATAGTGACATGTTCATATGGAATAAATGATAATTTGTTTTCCGCCCAGTAAAGCTAATTTGATGGGAAATAAGTGGAAAAATGGTGTAATAGAAACTAATACTACACTCTTTATGCTTAATTTGATTGGTTTGAGTATATTGTTGTCAACAGATATACTTGCATCAAGTGAAGTTGTAAAGAGGAAAAAGATGTTAGGCTGTCCAAATCACCAGTTGATTTCACTTGTTTTGATCTTACTACTGATAATAGTAGATCAAAGTTCACAAGAAAGCCCTGTGAAATCTGCTGTGTTTCTATCACCAGCATTTGTGCTGGAACCTGGATCAGTCTCTAACAAGTTTTACTACAACATTGGCTTCCCAAAAGGCCATATTGCTATCAAAAGTTTCGATGCAGAAGTAGTGGATGAGGGAGGGAATGCTGTACCTCTCTACGAAACATATCTTCACCATTGGATTGTTGTAAGATATTATCAACAAAAAGGTGTGAAAGTAACAAACTACCATAATAATTTGGGGTTCCACCAATCAGATTTTATTCTCAAGAGAAACTCAGGTATATGTGATGGAGGCCTTTCTCAATATTTCGGGCTTGGGTCAGAGACGCGAAAAACAATCACCTATGTTCCAGATCATTATGGAATAGAAGTCGGTAATCCAGTCGAGGTACCTCCTGGATACGAGGAGAAATGGTTGCTTAATGTACATGCAATTGATACACGAGGTGCAGAAGATAGATTGGGATGTACTGAGTGCAGGTGTGATCTTTATAATGTTACCAAGGACGAGCATGACCGAGTTATAGAGCCAGATTACATTGGAGGGTTGAGATGTTGTTATGATGAAACAAAATGCAGGGTGAAAGACGGAGTCCAAGGACCGAGGAGAAATCTGTACCTCAAGTACACAGTGAAGTATATTGATTGGGAGGCCTCCATTGTGCCTGTCAAAATTTATATACTTGATATCACTGATACATGGAAAAAGCCAGAAAAATCGACTACCACTGTTGCAAGACATCACGCCAGGTGTGAAGGATAATTCAGCACATAACTCAAATCATTTTTAACTCTTTACTGCTGCATATATATGACTAATATTCAGGAAATTTCTTCTTATTTCAGATAGAATATTTAGTGGAATCATGTTCGTCAGCTGTTGCAAATGTCGATTGCACTCATACAAGAAGATAATCTTAACTTTTCCTAGCGGTGGAGATGTCATCATGGAGTTGCTC
>JAKWIY010000400.1:0-36885 GCA_027704805.1 Solanum corneliomulleri
TGAATAAAAGAAAACAGAAAGAACAAAGGGAAAGAGAGATTGAAAGTGAGAGGAGAAACGAAGAGGAATATCAAAGCTTGAGGAATTTGCTTGTTTGAATTCAATTCTTCGGTGGAGGTAGGTTATGGTTTTTACGATATTCGTAGTGAACTCTTAATAGTGAAAGATATGTATTGATTGTATTGTAAACCTGCTATATGCTTAATTGTATGCTTGCATGAATATGATAATGTGATTTTGATAAAACAAGCATGATGAAAACTATTGAATCCCAATCTTGAAAGAAACTTTAATCTACGTTATTGATGATGATGCCTTGGTATAAAAGAAGGCTTGATGAATTAAAGTAATGGGATTGATGATGCCTTGGTATAGAGAAGGCTTGATGAACGGATAGAATGAGATTAGTGGATCCGAGTGTCACGTTCCGACACATAGTATTAGTGGATCGGTGTGTCACGTTCCGACACATAGTATTAGTGGATCGGAGTGTCACGTTCCGACACATAGTATTAGTGGGACGGGTGTCACCAACCGACACGTAGAATTAGGGGATCGGAGTGTCACGTACCGACACATATAGGGGATCAGAGTGTCACGTACCGACACATATAGGGGATCGGAGTGTCACGTACCGACACATATAGGGGATCGGGTGTCACGAACCGACACGTAGAATTAGGGGATGGATTCAGTGTCGTACCGACACATAGTGGTAGGGGATCGGAGTGTCACGTACCGACACAAGAGGAAGAAAGATAATGAATCTTGAAAGATGATAAATATACTTAACATAATGAACTTATTTCCCAAATGAGTATGGTATTGAGGCTTGAGCCCTCATGGATGAACTTGATGGTACTTGTTGATGATTATAGTACTTCTTGTTGCTACATGTTGAGTTTATAGTTGATTTGTAATATTACTTGATATATATTATCTCCTATTTTGAGTTGGCCGATGATATCTACTCAGTGGTTGTACTGACCCCCTACTTTTATGTTTTCTTCTTTGTTATTTATGGAGTGCAGCAAACGTTCCGTCAACTTCAACTCAGCAGTAAATCAAGCCAGTCTTCGTCACACCGGATTTTCAGGGTGAGCTAATGCTTCTAGCTTGGACTGGGTCTTCTTCTTCAAGTCTTGATGCCTTGAACTTCCGGCATGGACTAGCTTTGTACTTGTTTTGTTTTCTTAGATACTCTTAGTTTAGTAATTTGAGGATAGATGTTCTTGTGATGATGACTTCCAGATTTTGGGGATAATAATAATAGTTTTGAATTGTTTTTATTAATGAGTTTAAGTCTTCCGCATTATTTTCTGTTGATATACATTGAAATGTTAAGATTAGATTTTGTTGGTTCGCTCACATAGGAGGGTAAATGTGGGTGCAGTCGCGGCCCCGGTTTGGGTCGTGACAAACTTGGTATCAGAGCATTAGGTTCGTTGGTCTCATCACACAAGAACGAGTCTAGTAGAGTCTTAAGGAACGTATAGGGGGACGCCTTTACTTTTCTTTGAGAAGCTATAAGACTTTAGGAAAATTCAATTCTTTCATTCTTTCTTTCGTGCTACTACTTGAGTCCAATTGGTATCTAGGTGATACAAATTGGTATCTGACCATCTTCACACTATTTCGCAGATGGTTAGAACTAGAGCAACGACCGCACCAGCAGCAACAACGGCAAGACAGGAAACGACTGAGCCAGCCACTGGGGCTGTGGCTCGAGGAAGAGCAATGGCAAGAGGCCGTGGTAGAGGTCGTGGGAGGACGTCCTCTAGAGGAAGAGGACGAGCCCCTAGCCCATCTGATGCTAGGGCGGTGACTCCTCCACCGACTGAGGAGTAGTAGTAAGAGAGGGGTGAGGAAGGGGAGAATGAACAAGTGCAAAATGAGAATTGCCACCCCAACCTACCCCAGATGATCAATCAGGTTCTAGCTTATATTAGCGGGTTATCTGATCAGGGTCAGGCACCTCCAGTGTTTCTGCACCAACACTTCCGGTTTCAGAGATACGACTTACGGCTACTAGGCTCCCCGCATGGATGCATCATGGAGATAGGCACATTTCCACGTCTGACTACTGGGCCTATAATGACAAATGATCAGCATGAACTTTTCAGTAAGTTCTTAAAATTGAAACCTCCAGTCTTCAAGGGTGCAGAATCTGAGGATGCTTACGATTTCCTGGTTGATTGTCATGAGCTACTGTCACGACACAAATCGGGGACGCGACTGGCACCCACATTTTCCCTCCTATGTGAGCGAACCAACCCATCTAACCCTTAACATTTCAAGGTATATCAACAGAAAATAATGCGGAAGACTTAAACTCATTAATAAAAACAATTCAAAACTATTATTAATATCCCCAAAATCTGGAAGTCATCATCACAAGATTATCTATCTCAAATTGCTAAACTAAAACTGTCTAAGAAGTTAAAACAATAAAAGCTAGTCCATGCCGGAAGTTCAAGGCATCAAGACTTGAAGAAGAAGACCCAGTCCAAGCTAGACGCGTTAGCTCACCGTGAATTTCCGAAGGTAGTGAAGACTGGCTAGATCTACTGTTGAGTTGAGGTTGACGGAACGTTTGTGTGCATGCATACACAAATAACAAGAAGAAAACATAAAGTAGGGGTCAGTACAACCACACGTACTGAGTAGATATCATCGGCTAACTCAAAATAGGGAACAGTATATATAAATAATAATGTAAATCAACTACAATACTCAACATGTAGCAATAACAATATTAATTCACCAATAAATACAACCGAGTTCACACATGAGGACTCAAGCCCCAATACCATACTCATTTGGGAATTAAGTTCATTAGATTGAGTATATTCATTATCTTTCAAGATTCATTATCTTTCTTCCTCTTGTGTCGGTACGTGACACTCCGCTCCTCATATTCGTTCTATCCTGGTGTCGGAACGTGACACTCCGATCCTCATATTCATTCTATCCTGGTACCGGAACGTGGCACCCGATCCATATTCTATACTGGTGTCGGAACGTGACACTCCGATCCTCATATTCATTCTATCCTGGTACCGGAACGCGGCACCCGATCCATATTCTATCCTGGTGTCGGAACGTGACACTCCGATCCTCATATTCATTCTATCCTGGTACCGGAACGTGGCACCCGATCCATATTCTATCCTGGTGTCGGAACGTGACACTCCGATCCTATATTCATTCTATCCTGGTACCGGAATGTGGCACCCGATCCCCTAATTCATCAAGCCTTCTTTTACACTAAGGCATCCTCATTCTCATTATATAATTTATCAAGCCTTCTTTCATACTAAGGCATCATCAATCTTATTATATAATATATCAAGCGAATTAGGGTTCTTTCAAGATTTGGGATTCAATAGCTTCATCATGCTTTGTTAATTGATCACAATTTCATAATCATATTCATGCAAGCATACAATTAAGCACATAGCAGGGTTTACAATACTATCAACACATAATATTCACTATTAAGAGTTCACTACGAATACCGTAATATAAACCATAACCTACCTCCACCGAAGACTAGTGATCAAGCAAGAATTCCAAAGCTTTGATATCCTCTTCCCTTGTTCGACTCTCTCTCTCTCTCAATCTGTCTTTTCTCTTTTGTTTTCTTTATTCAAACCCTCCTTCTTTTTACCCTAATTAAAATATAATTAAGACTAAAAGAGGACAATAAAATCCACTAATTAACTTAAGGTTACCTCTTTTAACCCCCAAGTAATTAGACTTATTAATATTAACCCTCAATCTTTATAATTAAGGAAAGAATAGTCCAAAACGACCCTTAAAACGTGTAGAGAAATCCTATTCTGACTGGGATCTGCGTGACCTGTGACGGGCCGTTGTGCGTGCGACGGTCCGTCACGGTGGTCGTCGCAGCCTCCCCAAATTTCAGGTGGGCTGTGACGGTCCGTCCTGCACCTCCGTCATGACGGTCACAAACTCGTTTCTTGTACCAATTCTCAAAGTTGAAGTGTTTTGCAACGGAAACTCACGACGGTTCGTCGTGGATGTGACGGCACGTCCTGCAGGTCCGTCACCATTTACAGAGAGTCGATTTTAATATCCAAATTGAAGAATTCTAAGTGTCATGAAACGAAACTTCCTCGACGGGCCATCGTGACCACGACGGTCCGTCGTGACACCCGTCGTCCCCGCCAGTTTTTCCAGAAATAAAAATCTGCTGCTCAAAACGACTAAACAGGTCGTTACAATAGATACCAATTTACCCATCGTTCGTCCCCGAACGATCAAAAGAAGAAAAACAATGGCGAAAAGGAGTACCTGAATCTGTAAACAGATGTGGAATTTTTCTTGCATATCTGCCTCCTTCCCCCAAAGTAGCTTCTTTAACGGTCGATTCTTCCATTGAACTTTGATGGATGCAATCTCTCTCGACCTCAACTTGCGAACCTCTCTATCTAAAATAGCAACCGGTTCCTCTTCATAAGTCAAGTTCTCATCCAACAAAACTGAATCCCAACGGATGATGTAGTTTCCATCTCCATGGTATCTTTTCAACATGGAAACATGAAATACCGGATGCACTCCGGACAGCCCAGGGGGCAAGGCTAATTCATACGCCACCTCCCCTATTCTCTTAAGCACTTCAAATGGTCCAATGTACCTTGGACTTAACTTACCCCCTTTTTCCGAACCGCATCACACCCCTTTCATGGGTGAAACCTTCAACAAGACTTGTTCACCTTCCATGAACTCCAAGTCTCTAACCTTCCGGTCTGCATACTCCTTTTGTCTACTTTGCGCCGCCAGAAGCTTTTCTTGAATAGCTTTCACCTTCTCCATAGAATCTCTCAACAGATCAGTCCCCCAAGGTCTAACTTCAAAGGCATCGAACCAACCGATGGGAGATCTACACCTCCTCCCATACAATGCTTCAAATGGAGCCATATCAATACTGGAGTGATAGCTATTATTGTATGAAAACTCCGCCAAAGGTAAAAAGCTATCCCAATGGCCACCAAACTCTATCACACATGCACGAAGCATATCCTCCAACACTTGAATAGTTCGCTCAGACTGACCATCAGTCTGGGGGTGAAACGCAGTACTAAGGTCCAACCTAGTACCTAATTTAGCATGTAATGTCCTCCAAAACTTAGAAGTAAACTGCGTACCTCTATCTGATATGATGGAGAGTGGAACTCGATGCAACCGAACGATCTCTGAGATGTAGATCTTGGCTAACTTCTCTGCATTGTAGGTCACCTTGACAGGAATGAAGTGAGCAGACTTAGTTAACCTATCCAATCACCCAAATCGAGTCATACTTACCCAATGTCTTGGGAGACCAACCACGAAGTCCATCGCGATTCTCTCCCACTTCCATTCAGGAATGGGCATTCTCTGAAGTGTTCCTCCTCTGGCCTCTGGTGTTCATACTTTACTTGTTGACAATTTGGACATTTGGCAACAACTCAACAATATCACGCTTCATTTACTCCACCAGAAGTGTTGCTTTAGGTCGCGATACATCTTGGTTGCACCAGGATGTATAGAATATCCGGAACTATGAGCCTCTGTCAGAATAGTGGTGATCAAATCATCGATGCGGGGTACACATACCCTTCCCTTACCCTCAAAACACCTTCCTCATCAATTATTGCCTCTTTAGCCTCTCCTTGCAACACTTTATCTCGAATCCGGATCAATTTCTCATCATCAAACTCTTCTCTCCTTTAATCTTGTCAAGGAAAGAAGATCTTGCCTCTACACAAGCCAACAATCCTCCATTCTCATTTATTTCTAACCTCATAAGGTCATTAGCCAAAATCTGCACTTCTCTAGCCAATGGGCGTCTAGAAGCTTGCAAATGAGCTAGACTTCCCATGCTTCCGGCCTTTCTACTAAAGGCATCTGCCACAACATTCGCCTTTCCCGGATGATACAAGATACTGATGTCGTAGTCCTTCAGTAGTTCCATCCATCTCCTCTATCTCAAATTCAAATCTTTCTGAGTAAAGACATACTGTAGGCTATGATGGTCCGTATAGACCTCACACTTAACCCCATATAAATAATGCCTCCATTGCTTCAAGGCAAACACTACCGCGGCCAATTCCAAGTCGTGAGTTGGATAGTTACGTTCATGCACTTTTAATTGTCTTGAAGCATACGCAATCACGTTCTTTCTTGCATTAGCACTGCACCCAAACCGTATAGGATGCATCACAATAGACAATGAAATTTTTACCCTCTACTGGCAAGGTAAGAATAGGTGCGGTAGTCAACAAAGTCTTGAGTTTCTGAAAGCTTTCCTCGCACTCATCCGACCATACAAATGGAACATTTTGCTTAGTCAAGTTCGTCAATTTGGAAGCAATAGAAGAGAATCCCTTGACAAATCGGCGGTAGTAGCTAGCTAAACCCACAAAACTCCTTATTTCTGACACGTTTGCAGGTCTTACCCAATTCTTCACTGTCTCAATCTTAGATGGATCCACCATCACTCCATCCTTAGAAACCACGTGCCCCAAGAAGGACACTGAATCTAGCCAAAACTCACACTTGGAGAAGTTTGCATAAAGCTTTTTCTTCCTCAACAACTCTACACCATTCTCAAATGCTCCTCATGTTCCTTCTTACTTTTAGAGTATACCATATATCATCTATAAATACGATCACAAAGAGGTCCAAATATGGCTTAAAAATCCCTTCATCAAGCTCATGAAAGCATCAGGGGCATTCGTAAGACCAAAAGACATTACCACAAATTCATAATGCCCATACCTAGTTCGAAAAGCAGTCTTTGGCACATCCGTTGCGCGTATTTTCAATTGGTGATAACCGGACCTCAAGTCTATTTTTGAGAAGACACAAGCACCTTGTAACTGATCGAACAAGTCATCAATGCGAGGAATGGGGTACTTGTTCTTAATAGTTACTTTGTTCAACTGTCGGTAATCTATGCACATTCGGAAACTCCCATCCTTCTTCTTACAAACAAGACCGGAGCACCCCCAGGAGATGCACTTGGTCTAATGAAGCCTTTGCTCAACAACTCTTGAAGTTGTGCCTTTAACTCTCTTAACTCTGCGAGAGCCATTCTATAAGGGGGTATAGAAATGGGGCGAGTACCCGGTTCAAGATCGATACAGAAGTCAATATCCCTATCTGGTGGCATACCAGGAAGATCTGCAGGGAACACATCCAAAAACTCACAGACTACCGAAACTGACTCAATCGAAGGTACTTGAGTAGTGTCATCCTTGAGATGTGCCAAGAAAGCTAAAAACACCTTTACTCACCATTTTCTAGCACGAAGAAAGGAGATAATACGCACCGGATTGGGAGAGTGTAGTCGCCCTCCCACACTAACGGATCTGCCCCAGGCTTGGCTAACGTCACCGTTTTAGCATTACAATTCAAAATCGCAAAATTCGGAGAAAGCTAAGTCATACCCAGAATTACATCAAAGTCACCCATTTCTAAAATAACCAAATCTACATAAGTGTTGCTCCCCACAAAATTCATAAAACAAGACCTATACACTTTTTCGACTATCACAGACTCACCCACCGGAGTAGAAACGCGAATAGGCATGTCAAGTAATTCACAATGTAAATTTAGACCATTAGCAAATGAGGAAGATACATATAAAAACGTGGAGCCAGGGTCAAATAATACAGATGCCATGCAATCACAAATTAAGAGATTACCTGTGATAACCGCATCAGATGCCTCCGCTTCAGATCTCCCAGGGAAAGCATAACAATGGGCCCTATCATTCGTCTGTCCGTTGCCCCTACCATGTTGTGTAGTAGTGTCTCCGTTTTGCCCATCACCTCTGCCGTTTTTGTGACCACCATTACCTCGACCACCACGTCCTCCAGAAAAACGGCCTCTACCATGACCACCCCTACCTCTAGCTAGTGGGGCTCTGTAACTCTGGTTTGGACAATACCTCTTAATGTGTCCAATCTCTCCACATCCATAACATTCTCGGGGTTCACGCATCGGCCTCTCAGAGAAGTGTTGACCGTTCTGAGGTGGACCCCCAACTACAGTCTGTAGTGAAGACTGAATTGGTCGAACTGAGTGACCACCGGAGCTCTGTCCTCTAGAGTAAGAACTATTAAACTCACCTCCCCTTCGAAACCTCTTTGATGTCGATGTCGTGGTGAAGTCATCTGGTTTCACTCCTTCCACCTCTATCACAAAGTCTACCACCTCTTGGAAGGATGTTGCTGTTGCCGCTATCTGTAAGGCTGAAATCCGCAATTCTGACCTCAACCCCTTCACAAAACGGCGGATCCGTTCTTGTGGACTGAAACAGAGTTGGGTGGCGTATCTGGATAGTGCGCGAAATTTAGCCTCGTATGCATTAACCATCATTCTACCTTGCTCCAGGCTCAAGAACTCATCCCTCTTTCTATCTCTCAAAGTCCTTGGGATATACTTCTCCATAAACAGGGTAGAGAATGATTCCCAAGTCATAGGTGGTGCCTCTGTTGGTTGACACTCAACATGTGACCGCCACCACATTTTGGCGTTCCCTTGAAACTGATAGCTCACGAACTCGACGCCAAATCGTTCTACTATACCCATCTTGTGTAGTAGCTCATGACAATCAACCAGAAAATCATAAGCATCTTCAGATTCTGCACCCTTGAAGACAGGAGGTTTCAATTTCAAGAACTTACTGAAAAGTTCGTGCTGATCATTTGTCATAATAGGCCCAGTAGTCAGTCGTGGAAATGTGCCTATTCCCAATGATGCATCTATGCGGGGAGCCATAGTAGCCGCATGTCGTATCTCTGAAACCGGAGGTGTTGGTGCAGAAACCACTGGAGGAGCCTGACCCTGATCGGATAACCCGCTAAGATAAGCAAGTACCTGGTTGATCATCTCTGGGGTAGGTTGGGGTGGCAATTCCTCATTTTGCACTTGTTCAGTTTCCCCTTCCTCACCCTCTCTTACTACCTCCTCAGTCGGTGGAGGATTCACCGCCCTAGCCTCAGATGGACAAGGTGCTCGTCCTCTTCCTCTAGAGGACGTCCTCCCACGACCTCTACCGCGGCCTCTTACCACTGTTCTTCCTCGAGCCACAGCCCCAGTGGCTGGCTCAGAGGTTTCTTGTCTTTCCGTTGTTGCTGCTGGTGCGGTCGTTGCTCTAGTTCTAACCATCTGCGAAATAGAATGAAGATGGTCAGATACCAATTTGTATCACCTAGATACCAATTGGACTCAAGTAGTAGCACGAAAGAAGAATGAAAGAATGGAATTTTCCTAAAGTCTTATAGCCTCTCAAAGAAAAGTAAAGGCGTCCCCCTACCGTTCCTTAAGACTCTACTAGACCTGTTCTTGTGTGATGAGACCAATGAACCTAATGCTCTGATACCAAGTCTGTCACGACCCAAATCGGGGACGCGACTGGCACCACATTTTCCCTCCTATGTGAGCGAACCAACCCATCTAACCCTTAACATTTCAAGGTATATCAACAGAAAATAATGCGGAAGACTTAAACTCATTAATAAAAACAATTCAAAACTATTAATAATATCCCCAAAATCTGGAAGTCATCATCACAAGAACATCTATCTCAAATTGCTAAACTAAAACTGTCTAAGAAGTTAAAACAATAAAAGCTAGTCCATGCCGGAAGTTCAAGGCATCAAGACTTGAAGAAGAAGACCCAGTCCAAGCTAGACGCGTTAGCTCACCCTGAATTTCCGAAGGTAGTGAAGACTGGCTAGATCTACTGTTGAGTTGAGGTTGACGGAACGTTTGCTGCATTACACAAATAACAAGAAGAAAACATAAAGTAGGGGGTCAGTACAACCACACATACTGAGTAGATATCATCGGCTAACTCAAAATAGGGAACAGTATATATCAATAATAATATAAATCAACTACAATACTCAACATGTAGCAATAACAATATTAATTCACCAATAAATACAACCGAGTTCACACATGAGGACTCAAGCCCCAATACCATACTCATTTGGGAATTAAGTTCATTAGATTGAGTATATTCATTATCTTTCAAGATTCATTATCTTTCTTCCTCTTGTGTCGGTACGTGACACTCCGCTCCTCATATTCGTTCTATCCTGGTGTCGGAACGTGACACTCCGATCCTCATATTCATTCTATCCTATCCTGTACCGGAACGTGGCACCCGATCCATATTCTATCCTGGTGTCGGAACGTGACACTCCGATCCTCATATTCATTCTATCCTGGTACCGGAACGCGGCACCCGATCCATATTCTATCCTGGTGTCGGAACGTGACACTCCGATCCTCATATTCATTCTATCCTGGTACCGGAACGTGGCACCCGATCCATATTCTATCCTGGTGTCGGAACGTGACACTCCGATCCTCATATTCATTCTATCCTGGTACCGGAACGTGGCACCCGATCCCCTAATTCATCACCTCTTTTACACTAAGGCATCCTCATTCTCATTATATATTTATCAAGCCTTCTTTCATACTAAGGCATCATCAATCTTATTATATAATATATCAAGCGAATTAGGGTTCTTTCAAGATTTGGGATTCAATAGCTTCATCATGCTTTGTTAATTGATCACAATTTCATAATCATAATCATGCAAGCATACAATTTAAGCACATAGCAGGGTTTACAATACTATCAACACATAATATTCACTATTAAGAGTTCACTACGAATATCGTAATATAAACCATAACCTACCTCCACCGAAGACTAGTGATCAAGCAAGAATTCCAAAGTTTTGATATCCTCTTCCCTTGTTCGACTCTCTCTCTCTCTCAATCTGTCTTTTCTCTTTTGTTTTCTTTATTCAAACCCTCCTTCTTTTTACCCTAATTAAAATATAATTAAGACTAAAAGAGGACAATAAAATCCACTAATTAACTTAAGGTTACCTCTTTTACCCCCAAGTAATTAGACTTATTAATATTAACCCTCAATCTTTATAATTAAGGAAAGAATAGTCCAAAACGACCCTTAAAACGTGTAGAGAAATCCTATTCTGACTGGGATCTGCGTGACCTGTGACGGGCCGTCGTGCGTGCGACGGTCCGTCACGGTGGTCGTCGCAGCCTCCCCAAATTTCAGGTGGGCTGTGACGGTCCGTCCTGCACCTCCGTCATGACGGTCACAAACTCGTTTCTTGTACCAAATTCTCAAAAGTTGAAGTGTTTTGCAACGGAAACTCACGACGGTTCGTCGTGGATGTGACGGCACGTCCTGCAGGTCCGTCACCATTTACAGAGAGTCGATTTTAATATCCAAATTGAAGAATTCTAAGTGTCATGAAACAAAACTTCCTCGACGGGCCGTCGTGACCACGACGGTCCGTCGTGACACCCGTCGTCCCCGCCAGTTTTTCCAGAAATAAAAATCTGCTGCTCAAAACGACTAAACAGGTCGTTACAGCTACTACACAAGATGGGTATTGTAGAACGGTTTGGCGTTAAGTTCGTGAGCTATCAGTTTCAAGGGAACGCCAAAATGTGGTGGTGGTCACATGTTGAGTGTCAACCGACAGAGGCAACGCCTATGACTTGGGCATCATTCTCTAGCTTGTTTATGGAGAAGTATATCCCAAGGACTTTGAGAGATAGAAAAAGGGATGAGTTCTTGAGTCTAGAGCAAGGTTGAATGACGGTTAATGCATATGAGGCTAAATTCCGCGCATTATCCAGGTATGCCACCCAACTTTGTTTCAGACCACAAGAACGGATTCGCCGTTTTGTGAAGGGGTTGAGGTCAGAATTGCGGATTTCAGCCTTACAGGTAGCGGCTACGGCAAAATCCTTCAAGAGCTGGTAGACTTTGTGATAGAGGTGGAAGGAGTGAAGCCAGATGACTTCACCACGACATCGACATCAAAGAGGTTTCGAAAGGGAGGTGAGTTCAACGGTTCGTATACTAGAGGACAGAGTTCTGGAGGCTACTCAGTTCGACCAATTCAGTCTTCACTACAGACTGTAGTTGGGGGTCCACCTCAGAACGGTCAACACTTCTCCGAGAGAACTATGCTTGACTCCAGAGAGTGTTTGGATGTGGGGAGATTGGACATATAGGAGGAATTTTCCAAACAGAGTTACAGACCCCCATAGCTAGAGGTAGAGGTGGTCATGGTAGAGGCCGTTTTTCTGGAGGACGTGGTGGTCGAGGTAATGGTGGTCACCAAAAAGGCCGAGAGAGATGGGCAAACTGGAGCCACTACTACGCAACATGGTAGGGGCAACGGAGAGACAAATAATGGGGCCCATTGTTACGCTTTTCCTGGGAGATCTGAAGTGGAGGCATCAGATGCTGTCATCACAGGTAACCTTTTGATTTGTGATTGCATGGCTTCCGTATTGTTTGATCCTGGATCCACATTTTCTTATGTATCTTCCTCATTTTCTAATGGTCTAAATTTACATTGTGAATTACTTGACACGCCTATTCGTGTTTCTACTCCGGTGGGTGAGTCTGTGATAGTTAAAAAGGTGTATAGGTCTTGTTTGGTAAATTTTGTGGGGAGCAACACTTATGTAGATTTGGTTATTTTAGAAATGGGTGACTTTGATGTAATTCTGGGTATGACTTGGCTTTCTCCAAATTTTGCGATTTTGGACTGTAATGCTAAAACGGTGACGTTAGCCAAGCCTGGGACAGATCCGTTAGTGTGGGAGGGCGACTACACTTCCAATCCGGTTCGTATCGTGTTCCTTTCTTCGTGCTCAGAAGATGGTTAGTAAGGGTTGTTTAGCTTTCTTGGCATATCTCAAGGATGAAACTACTCAAGTACCTCCAATTGAGTCAGTTTCGGTAGTCCGTGAATTTCTGGATGTGTTCCCTGCAGATCATCCTGGTATGCCACCGGATAGGGAAATTGACTTCTGCATTGATTTGGAACCGGGTACTCGCCCCATTTCTATACCCCCTTATAGAATGGCTCCCGCAGAGTTAAGAGAGTTAAAGGCCCAACTTCAAGAGTTGTTGAGCAAAGACTTCATTAGACCAAGTGCATCTCCTTGGGGTGCTCCAGTGTTATTTGTGAAGAAGAAGGATGGGAGCTTTCGGATGTGCATAGACTACAGACAACTGAACAAGGTAACTATTAAGAACAAGTACCCCATTCCTCGCATTGATGACTTGTTCGATCAGTTACAAGGTGCTTGTGTCTTCTCTAAAATTGACTTGAGATCCGGTTATCACCAATTGAAAATACGAGCAACGGATGTGCCAAAGACTGCTTTTCGAACTAGGTATGGGCATTATGAATTTGTGGTAATGTCTTTTGGTCTTACGAATGCCCCCGCTGCTTTCATGAGCTTGATGAACAGGATTTTTAAGCCATATCTGGATCTCTTTGTGATCGTGTTTATTGACGATATACTGATATACTCGAAGAGTAAGAAGGAACATGAGGAGCATTTGAAAATGGTGTTAGAGTTGTTGAGAAAGAAAAAGCTTTATGCCAAATTCTCCAAGTGTGAGTTTTTGCTAGATTCAGTGTCCTTCTTGGGGCACGTGGTTTCTAAGGATGGAGTGATGGTGGATCCATCTAAGATTGAGACGGTGAAGAATTGGGTAAGACCTACTAATGTGTCAGAAATAAGGAGTTTTGTTGGGTTAGCTAGCTACTACCGCCGATTCGTCAAGGGATTCTCTTCCATTGCTTCCCAATTAACGAACTTGACTAAGCAGAATGTTCCATTTGTATGGTTGGATGAGTGTGAGGAAAGCTTTCAGAAGCTCAAGACCTTGTTGACTACTGCACCAATTCTTACCTTGCCAGTAGAGGGTAAAACTTCATCGTGTATTGTGATGCATCCTATTCGGGGTTGGGTGCAGTGCTAATGCAAGAGAAGAATGTGATTGCTTATGCTTCGAGGCAATTAAAGGTGCATGAACGTAACTATCCGACCCATGATTTGGAGTTGGCCGCGGTAGTATTTGCACTAAAGCAATGGAGGCACTACTTGTATGGGGTTAAGTGTGAGGTCTACACGGACCATCGTAGCCTACAGTATGTCTTCACTCAGAAAGACTTGAATTTGAGACAGAGGAGATGGATGGAACTACTTAAGGACTACGACATCACTATCTTATACCATCCGGGAAAAGCGAATGTTGTGGCGGATGCTCTAAGTAGAAAGGCCGGAAGCATGGGAAGTCTAGCTCATTTGCAAGTTTCTAGACGCCCATTGGCTAGAGAGGTGCAGATTCTGGCTAATGACCTTATGAGGTTAGAAATAAATGAGAAGGGAGGATTGTTAGCTTGTGTAGAGGCAAGATCTTCTTTTCTTGACAAGATCAAGGGAAGACAGTTTGATGATGAGAAACTAGGTCGAATTCGAGATAAAGTGTTGCAAGGAGAGGCTAAAGAAGCAACAATCGATAGGGAAGGTGTTTTGAGGATTAAGGGAAGGGTATGTGTACCCCGCATCGATGATTTGATCACCACTATTCTGACAGAAGCTCATAGTTCTGGATATTCTATACATCCTGGTGCAACCAAGATGTACCGTGACCTAAAACAACACTTTTGGTGGAGTAGAATGAAGCGCGACATTGTTGATTTTGTTGCCAAATGTCCAAATTGTCAACAAGTAAAATATGAACACCAGAGGCCCGGAGGAACACTTCAAAGGATGCCCATTCCTGAATGAAAGTGGGAGAGAATTGCAATGGACTTCGTGGTTGGTCTTCCCAAGACATTGAGTAAGTTTGATTCCATTTGGGTGATTGTGGACAGATTAACCAAATCCGCTCACTTCATTCCGGTCAAAGTGACCTACAATGCAGAAAAATTGGCCAAAATCTACATCTCAGAAATCGTTCGATTACATGGGGTTCCACTTTCCATCATATCTGATAGAGGTACGCAGTTTACTTCTAAGTTTTGGAGAACCTTACATGCTGAATTAGGTACTAGATTGGACCTTAGTACTGCGTTTCACCCTCAGACTGATGGTCAGTCTGAGCGAACGATTCAAGTGTTGGAGGATATGCTTCGTGCATGTGTGATAGAGTTTGGTGGCCATTGGGATAGCTTCTTACCTTTGGCAGAGTTTTCATACAATAATAGCTATCACTCCAGCATTGACATGGCTCCATTTGAAGCATTGTATGGGAGGAGGTGTAGATCTCCCATTGGGTGGTTCGATGCATTTGAGGTTAGACCATGGGGTACTGACCTCTTGAGGGATTCCTTAGATAAGGTGAAGTGCATTCAAGGAAAGCTTCTAGCGGCGCAAAGTAGACAAAAGGAGTATGCAGACCGAAAGGTTAGAGACTTGGAGTTCATGGAGGGTGAACAAGTCTTGTTGAAGGTTTCACCCATGAAAGGGGTGATGCGGTTTGGCAAAAGAGGTAAGCTAAGTCCAAGGTATATTGGACCATTTGAGGTACTAAAGCGAATAGGGGAGGTGGCTTATGAATTAGCCTTGCCCCCAGGGCTGTCCGGAGTGCATCGGTATTTCATGTGTCCATGTTAAAAAGATACCACGGAGATGGAAACTACATTATCCGTGGGATTCAGTTTTGCTTGTGAGAATTTGACTTATGAGGAGGAACCAGTTGCTATTTTAGATAGAGAGGTTCGCAAGTTGAGGTCGAGAGAAATTACATCCATCAAAGGTTCAATGGAAGAATCGACCGGTTGAAGAAGCTACTTGGGAGAAGGAGGCAGATATGCAAGAAAAATACCCACATCTGTTTACAGATTTAGGTACTCCTTTTCGCCATTGTTTTTCTTCTTTTGATCGTTCGGGACGAACGATGGGTAAATTGGTATCTATTGTAACGACTGTTTAGTCGTTTTGAGCAGCAGATTTTATTTCTGGAAAAACTGGCTGAGACGACGGTCACCACGACGGACCATCATGGGCACGACGGACCGTCGAGGGTGTCTCGTCCCAGAACACTTAGAATTCAAAAAATTGTGTTCTAAAATCGACTCTCTGTAATCTGTGACGGACCTGCAGGACGGACCGTCACAGCTACGACGAACCGTCGTGAGCTTCCGTTGCAAAACACTTCAACTCTTGAGAATTTGGTACGGGAAACGAGTCTCTGAACGTCATGACGGAAGTGCAGGACGGACCGTCACAGGTGTGACGGACCGTCACAGGTGTGACGGACCGTCACAGTGTACTTAGTGAAAAAATGGAATTCTAGGATGTTGCGACGACCTGCGTGACGGACCGTCGCAGGCACGACGGGCCGTCACAGGTTGCGCAAATCCCAGGCAGAATCAGATTTCTTTACACGTTTTAAGGGACGTTTTGGACTATTATTTCCTTAATTATAAAGTTAGAGGGTTAATATTAATAAGTCTAATTACTTGGGGTTAAAAGAGGTAACCTTAAGTTGATTAGTGGGTTCTATTGTCCTCTTTACACTTAATTATATGTTAATTAGGGTAAAAGAAAGAGGTTTGAATAAAAGAAAACAGAAAGAACAAAGGGAAAGAGAGATTGAACGTGAGAGGAGAAACGAAGAGGAATATCAAAGCTTGAGGAATTTGCTTGTTGAATTCAATTCTTCGGTGGAGGTAGGTTATGGTTTTTACGATATTCGTAGTGAACTCTTATAGTGAATGATATGTATTGATTGTATTGTAAACCCTGCTATATGCTTAATTGATATGCTTGCATGAATATGATAATGTGATTTTGATAAAACAAGCATGATGAAAACTATTGAATCCCAAATGTTGAAAGAAACTTTATCTACGTTATTGATGATGATGCCTTGGTATAAAAGAAGGCTTGATGAATTAAAGTAATGGGATTGATGATTCCTTGGTATACAGAAGGCTTGATGAACGGATAGAATGAGATTAGTGGATCGGAGTGTCACGTTCCGACACATAGTATTAGTGGATCGGAGTGTCACGTTCCGACACATAGTATTAGTGGATCGGAGTGTCACGTTCCGACACATAGTATTAGTGGGACGGGTTTCACGAACCGACACGTAGAATTAGGGGATCGGAGTGTCACGTACCGACACATATAGGGGATCGGAGTGTCACGTACCGACACATATAGGGGATCGGAGTGTCACGTACCGACACATATAGGGGATCGGGTGTCACGAACCGACACGTAGAATTAGGGGATCGGAGTGTCACGTACCGACACATAGTAGTAGGGGATCGGAGTGTCACGTACCGACACAAGAGGAAGAAAGATAATGAATCTTGAAAGATGGATGATAAATATACTTAACATAATGAACTTAATTTCCCAAATGAGTATGGTATTGAGGCTTGAGCCCTCATGGATGAACTTGATGGTACTTGTTGATGATTATAGTACTTGTTGTTGCTACATGTTGAGTTTATAATTGATTTATAATATTACTTGATATATATTATCTCCTATTTTGAGTTGGCCGATGATATCTACTCAGTACTTGTGGTTGTACTGACCCCCTACTTTTATGTTTTCTTCTTTGTTATTTGTGGAGTGTAGCAAACGTTCCGTCAACTTCAACTCAGCAGTAAATCAAGCCAGTCTTCGTCACACCGGATCTTCAGGGTGAGCTAATGCTTCTAGCTTGGACTGGGTCTTCTTCTTCAAGTCTTGATGCCTTGAACTTCCGGCATGGACTAGCTTTGTACTTGTTTTGTTTTCTTAGATACTCTTAGTCTAGTAATTTGAGGATAGATGTTCTTGTGATGATGACTTCCAGATTTTGGGGATAATAATAATAGTTTTGAATTGTTTTTATTAATGAGTTTAAGTCTTCCGCATTATTTTCTGTTGATATACATTGAAATGTTAAGGTTTAGATTTGTTGGTTCACTCACATAGGAGGGTAAATGTGGGTGCCAGTCGCGGCCCCGGTTTGGGTCGTGACAACATGGTTCTCCTATCCATGGAAAAACTCTCTCCAATGGACACCTTTGAGTTTTTAGTATTCACCATCCAACTCTCTCGATACATAGAACACAAACCCAAACATATCGACTTTTCTTATCAAATCTAGTTTACGGTATTATATTAGATATGCAATTATTGTTTGCTTAACTTCACATATAAATGTGAGAAATCAAAGGAAAGGTATGACAATTTCAACCAGTCATTATTTTATAATATTATAATCTTTTTATTATTCTTCAAATGTGATGATATATTACTAGTTTATATAGTTGATTTACAAATCACACGAGTCATAAATTGTTATTTTGAAATTCCACAAGTAATATTATTATATAATTATCTATCAAATGTTGATAAAGAAGAAGAGTTATTCTAGCATTTAATGGTGTAATCTAGTGATCCCTCATTCAACTTACCAGATTTTCTATCCTCAAACTGCAATCTTATATGATTTGGAAGCTTTTCCATTTGATGAATTATAACCTTGACCCTAGTTGTGCCGGATCTTCACTTGATTTGAGAAGCTTTATCTATAGCCATTGGCTTTCCATCCGCCGATGCTATAAACAACAAAGAGTTCTTTGCAAACAAATCTGGAGAGATAAGTTCGATAAAAAGAATGAAAACCACAACTAACGTTGTTTTCTCCTTAGGATTATATCGAATGGACTATGGAAAAACCTACATTGGTTCTCCTGTACATGGAAAAACTCTCTAAAATGGACACCTTCGAGTTTTTAGTATTCATCATCCTCCTCTCTCGATACATAAAACACAAAACCAAACATATTGACTTTTTTTCTCAAATATAGCTTACGAGATTATATTAGATATGCAATTATTGTTGGATTAACTTCCCATATAAATGTGATAAATGAAAGGAAAGCTATGGAAATTCTACCAGTTATTATTTTATAATATTATAATCTTTTCGTTTTTCTTCAAATATGATGATATATTAGTAGTTTATATAGTTGATTCACAAATCACACGAGTCATAAATTGTTATTTTAAAATGGCACAAGTAATATTATTATATAATTATCTATTAAATGTTTAGAAAGAAGAAGAGTGATTTTAGCATTTAAGGGTTTAATCTAGTGATCAATCAAATGAATTCAATTATAGCGGTTTAATAAGATAAGTTAAAAATATACTCCACCTCATCTAAATCTCTGCTTGTAACGTATTTTTGTTTTATTTTTATATTTTTTATTTTTATTTTAAATATGTAAATATATTTTTAGAATTTTTTTCCTACTTAGTATAGATAATATAAAAGAAATAAAAATGTTATTTAAAAGTCTGCAAGTAAAGTTAACTTTTCTAAAAATGCACAACATGTGTACACTATTTCTTGTTTTTCAACAAATAATCCGTCATCAACTAAGTCACCTGTCCTTGACTACTTTTTTCTTTGTACTCTCTTGTAGGTCTTTAATATACACTATTTCTTGTTTTCAACAAATCACATATCCTCGGCTAAATCACTTGTCGTTGACTACTTTATTTTCTTTCTACTCTCTTCTAGGTCTTTCCGTTTCTCCATTCTCATTATCTCATGTCCCTGTTATCTTCACTCAGTTGGAATTCTGACTCCCAAATTTTCCTAAAGAACATGTATATTCTATATGTTCCTTTGCATAGTAGAGTAGTTACGTTTTGTAAAGCAAATAAAATAATGAAAGAATATATTATCGCGAAAGCCCCCAACTTATAAAGGGTAAAAACAACGATCTACACCTCTGTAGGATTTAACTCCATTTCATAAAATCTGAGCCTCAACAAAAGATTACAAATCTAAGTAACCTAAGGAATTATGAACTCTAATTCCTATCTAAGACTCACCTAGGTAAGACATAAAGAGACTGCTCATACAACCTCTTTAATACCAACCTAAGTGATCTTTAAGACTACTGAATATAAGAATACTTCATTCATTTAACAAGTCAACATCTATTACTAAAGGTACTAGAGGAAACGTACATACATTCAAGATCTTCACATGAAGACCATCCTCCAAGACAACCCCCAAGTTACACTTTGTGCAATGTGAAAGTAGCATCCCATAATACTAATTACACTTAATGGCCCTTATGAATCACCTTAGACTAGACACATCACATTCATCATTTACATAATTTCATCAAAATTATACATAATATCAACATGCTTCAATAACATTAAATATAAAGTCAACTTACTTCATTAACATCACGTAGTAACCCACCATACATTTTGATATAAGGACACACCAAGACTTCTTCCAAATGTCTACTTGTGCGATAGATAGATAGCGTCCTATTCCACCACCTACCCTAAATAGTACACCCTTAAGAAGACTTAGTTCATTACTTTTCATTGTGGAAGATAATTTTAACCGACATAGACCATGAGAGCTAGGCATCAAATCTCGTTATTAACCCCTATCGGATGAGGGATCCCCACTTGCCTAAGGTAGGGTCATTCTCTTAGCCTTTACATGGATCTCCGATAGCTAAACTTATGCGGGTGCATAGTTAGAGGATAAGGAGATTGCTTAGAAGTAACTCATCTCAACTCATGAAGATTACTTTTTCAAGAGGTACATTGGATACACCATCTCTACTCACGAGGAGGATCCACCCATTCTTCAAATCCTCTCGGTGCTAAACATCAGGCCCCATAGAGTTCTAGACATTTATGACATTCATTAGCTATAGGTTAAGGAATTACCATGTACTACATCGCAACTCACGAAATGTACTAATCTCTAGAGGTTACTTTTGAATACTACATCTCAAGTCATGAAGAGTATTCAACCTCCAACCTTTCTTTGGAAAACTCTTTGGAATAGGGAGGTCGCTACTAAACACTTCATCTCAACTCACGAAGAGTATCCACCCCAAAATCCCCCTTCTTCATTCACTAGAGTTCTTAGGAATAGTAGGGATTGGTGTTAGACACTTCATGTCTACTCACGAATGATGTCTACCCTCGAATCCCCCATTTTCATTAATTAACTTTATTCATTCATTCGAAGTGTGTGTGAGAGTATATGTGAGAACATTCTTCACATAACCACCATATTCAGAACTTTGACTTCTACACATAATCATGCTACAATAATAACAATTCACACACTATCATGCTTCACATTCATATTATACCTCATTTAGACAGCGCATCTTCAAGACACACATTGATAACTTCACAATACAACTTGTTGACACCCAATTTTGGACCTTCGTAACATGAATAAATCATCGAGTTTCTTAATTCTAAAAGTTTTGAATAATTAGATTTTATAAAGTTTAAAATATTTGAAAGTTATTTAGATTAATCTCATCAGTTTTATAATTTTAAGATAATATATATGATTTACATAATTATGTATATGATTAATATATTTTATGATTACATGAGAATCGCCTCGAAAGATTTCACTTTGTTAAAATATTGTACTAGCTAGTTTAGTTATATAATAGTTTGCATTTCATTATATTTTTAATTTTTTCACAATTTTAATTTTATAACCAAGTCGATTATTTCATTTCTTTAAATTTAGAAGCTCATTGATTAATTTATTTATCGCCAGATATCTCAACAAAATCAATTTTGGGCCTTTTCTTAATAGAAAAAAAACCCAACCCAATTCCCTTTACTTCTAGCGGCCCAATCCAATATTCCCCCAGCCCACTCTCAATTCCAAAAAGACCCAGCCGAACCCCATTCTAGCAAACACAATACCAACTATACACACTACAATCCTAACATGCATAGAACCAACAAGACTACAGGAAATCGGGAATTGAAAAAATTTTGAATTTTTGAATTGGTCCAGATTTCCCTCCATTTTCCCAAAAAATAATCTATTTAAGCCCGCGTGGTGGTAGAAGCTCAGCTCATCTTTCTCCCGTTCGCTGCCCCAAAAAAGGTAAACATATCATATAAGCTTTGTTTTTTGTTGGATTCGTAGTTGTTCTATACTTTCCGTTTAGTTGTTCTTACTGATAGTTTAGCTATTCTATATCATGGTCGATTAAGCATCCACTTCGTCTTGCCTAAAATTTATGTTATTGTCTCATGTTCTTGGTGATATTTTAGTTCATGTTTAGTTGGTGCTAGCTGAATAGTTTTAGCTACGTTGATCACATTCTAGCGTGTGTTTCTCGACTTTGACTATTCGACTGTAACTTGTCTTGGGCCTTTTTTTTTGGGTAGAGACCGACTTTCCTTAGCCTAGCGAATTTATTTATTAAAATTGATTTTCAATAAATAGCATAGTGTTTAGTATTCTATGCTGGTTTGAAAACTATGTTTTTGACTGTTAGTTGACAATAAATTCTCTTGCTTACTTTGTAATTCAATTACTAGTCCCAATGATTTCTTACTGTAATGAAATTTTTCTTATGTTATTAATGTATCTAAAATGTTTCAAGATTAGTAAAATTTCTTTAACAATGAATCCATTTCTATTTGAATTAGTTCTTTCCCTTACTTTATATGTGCGGAATATGAGGTCTAACTAATATATGGGAAGTCTCTTTCTTTATTTTGTCTAATTGATAGATAATTATAGTTAAATATTATGTATAATTTCAGCAGCTTGTAGCATGTCACCTAGAGTTTTGAGTTACTTTGTTTGCTTAGTAAGATCTCTCGTGTGTTAATTGATTGTCTCGTGTTTAAGTTAACTATCATCCTAGTACTGTTGTTAATCTTTTTTTTTTTCTTGTACATGAGCGCTCTCTTGTCTCGAGGTTGTCTTAAATGTGCAGTTTTTTGAGATTCTTGTTCAAAGTCTAAGGTCATTTATGTGCATGCGTTAGCGACTTAAGTATGAGTTTATTGCTGAAAAATCGCCCTTTGTTCAAGTTCTCTCTAAGTGCTAAATTTTTTAGTGTTAAATTGTATTTATTTTTTTTTTTAAAAAAAAGAGTAGTATGTGAGACTTGCCTATCATGTATATTTTTTTAGCTTGTTACTTTTCCTCCTCAGCTTATGCATATGCTAGTAATGTCTGTAGGTTTCTTGTTGGCTCACTTTTTACTTAATTCTCATAAAAATATTGTTGATTATAATATTTTATGTACTGAATGAAGTTTGATTTTGATCACTTTAGCGCATATTGCTAACTACCATGCTAATTAATTTAGTTGGAACGATCAGTATGTTCTTTAGTCATTTCTTTAGCTTTCTGTTTGGCCTTATATGATTTCCTTTAATTATGTTATGAGTATATATGTCTCATTTCTTCCCTTTGCATAATTTAGTATGTTCTTTTTTACCGTTCGTTTTGGTTAGGTCATATGCTAATGTTCCTTTCCCTTTTTATGCATGTATTTGGACCCAACTCTCTCTCTATCTCTCTCTCTCTCTCTCTCTCGCTATCTCTGTCTCTCTCTCTCTCTCTTTACTTTAACGTTTACTTGCTGATTGATACTTATTATTAGTTTTAAGGTTAGAAAAATTCAAATCCCCCATAAGACATCACTTTGTTATAACGACTCGATTAAAGCAAATAAATAAATATGCTTAAAATAAATTTTACAAATTGAAATTCACTTAGATAGTAAAATTAATACTTCCTTTTTTCAAACAACTTCAAATAATTTTTATCTCAAAAATTAAGTTAGAATATTTTTAGTCAAATAAGTTAGTTGTCGGATAATCGCGATTTAGCGAATATTTTTTAGGTGCTGTAAAAATCTTCCTAAAATATAAATAAGAATCCCCAAACCCCCTTTTAAATTTTTAAATGATTTTCTTTTTGAGTCTTTTGAAAATAAAAGTTTCTTGATTTTCCTTAAAAATTAAGTACCGACTCTAAAAAAGTCGAAAACTATAAAAAAAAATTGTTTTCCAAAAACGAATTAAAACACAACTCATGATTGTACATTATAACATCTCAATGTCTTCAAGCACATAATGACAATGCACACACATAAGATCAATTCAATAAGAACTAAGCAAGATAGATCAACTTATCCTTCATACAAGCTTTTGCCACCTTTTCTCAATTCTCCATAAAATCATCATAATAAAGCACAAAGGTAGTAGGTAATTCACAATACGACATAAGAAACACTTCTCTAGCATTATCTAATCATATACATTAAACCCACTTCATAAGTTAAAAATTGAGGATTTGCATATTCATGGGTTCATTGAGTTTTTGACCGTAAAATCATTTACTAAGATTGAAAAATATCATATTTCATTAATTAAAACATTTTTATGCAAGAATTCATACATAGAATTCAAAAATAGAAGAATTTAGGAATTTGTAACCCTTTTTGAAAAGTCTTTGGATTGGCCCCTTGAATGAGAGAAGAGTCAAGGATTAACTACTATACTAAATTCTATGAAGAAACCCACGAGATTTGGTGAAGAAATCACCCAAAACCTTCAATCCAAGATCTACTATGAGTTCAAGCTTCAATGGGGTTTTGAGATAGTTTTTCTTGGGTGGGAGGTTTTGGTTTTGAAAAGTGAAGACTAACTTAGGTTCTGGGAGTATAAACTAATTTAAAATACCTAAAACCCCAAAAACAACTGTCAATAAGCTTTTAAAAGAGTTGGGATGAATTTACCAGAACATCCCAAGCATGGCAGAATTGCACACAACTTTTGCATGCTTTCAAGAGACGGAGCCATCTACTGGGCGTCGTTTGAATGAAGACACATCCTGCTAGGCGTAGTTTGTTTCAGAGAGTCATTTATTGGGGCATTATCTCCCATAAATAAGTGTGGATCTATGCCCCCAAACGACGGGGCGTCATTCAATCTTGCCCGTCGACTAGGGTCGTCATTTGGGCAGTGCTTGACAGCTTTCTTGCCAAGTCTTGGGTCCTCCTCAAGGACCCTTACGGTGTCCGTTGGGGAGTCGTACCCAGAAGTCAAACCCTAAACATTGTCATCTAGGTCTTAGGATCCTCTCCTATCAAATAGAACCCCAAAAAATACATAAAACATGCAAAGACACACAAAAACATAGACCAGCACAAAGACGTCTAGTCATAAAACATCTTGGTCGTCCCTTGATGTTTGACTTCCAAACTTATCAAACTGATATCATTACCTCTAATGACAAAATTTAATATTTTAATACATTATTAACTCATGAAGCACATGTGAAGCTCTAGTTTAACCTATTTCACTTTAAGGGTCATTACAAATTTATTATGCGATTTTATAATTTTTTGTTTATTTGATAAGATTGAATAAACAATTGGGGCTATTTTAATAGTTTTAGAACTTATGGGATTTTTATGTTTATGAGAAAATATACAACACCAAAATTCATATCGCATGTCCAAACTTCTGGTGTAATGTACCACAAATACAATAAATTACACATGAAATAAAATGAAAAAAATGTCTAAACAAATCTTTAGGCTGAGGCACAAATATCTCGCTCTCTTTAAGGAGATTCAATCCCACTGCGGCATAATCTACACCAGTCCAGGAGTATAACTCTTGATTTTTCCCATCCAGGATACAACAACCCAACAAAAATGCATAACTCAAACTATCTTAGATTAATTAAAGAGTTCAAAGCTCCACAAAAGAACACATTCCTTCAACATATATACTCTCTTTTGTTTAGTGAATATAGTTGACTTAGAACATTTTCTATGTCTCAACTCTCTCTTTCACTACACAAATCTAAATATAATACTACTCATCTTTTTCACTCTATATTTTCTTGTAGTTCTTTTATTTCTTCTTGTATCTCAACATAAATGAAGGCTACACTATTTATAGGTGTGATAAATTCTTCCTTGAAATGAATGGAGATAATGGATAGTAAATTTAATAAATGAATGACTCGAATGTTACATAAGTTACAAGACATAAATAAAGAATAATGGATGAAATGAAGAGTTGATGATTACATAAGTTACTAAAAACAAATGATCACTTTTTTCCACAATTGATGAGAGTAAAGCGGCACAAATGTAATGTCTATCAATAGACATAACATGATATTTAATGTGACATATAATATATATTTTTATTAATATTAAAATGTCACACCAACAATCCCCCACTCATTTTAATAATAAAATAAGAGAGTTTTTCACAACTTAGTTGAAGGTAGACTATTATGCATAATGAAGGTGTGTTCTGCATTGAACCTTCACTAGGTAAAACAATGACCTTTACTCCAGAGTCAGTAGTGGTCTCAGACTTGAACTATGACTGCTTAACGGAAATAAAGAATTACTTCTTACGCACAATAATCAAGGTGTTGACATAATCTTTAATTTCCAGCAGGTTACGACTTTGTGCTATCCCAGTTTCATGAGTGTTTTTTAGAACAAGCCCATTCTTATAGAAAGCGACCTACTTTCATATTCACATAGGTTAAATCTGTCAAGGGTGCTCCTATAATTTGACACCCCACTCATATGAGATACAAACTTTCATTAAGAGTTTAAATACTCAACCTCCACAAATAATTATAGGATAAATGCACTCACATCTTAGGGATTGAAAAAAATTAATAGTAGTGCATCTCACAACAAGTCATCATATGATTTGTTCTTCTCATTGAACCTGGTTATAGGATCTCTAATGCCCAAGTTGGGTTTCCTCATATATGACTCAAAATTTATGAGCTTCAATTTTCATCCCCCTCAATGTGCTTCAGACACTTTATCTTGCTAAGGCCTTGGTTCATGAATCTGCAAGATTATCACAAGTTTTAACACAATCAACATTGATTGTATATCAACGATGAATATGATCTTGCAATATTGTGTTTTTCTCCTCATGAATCTAAATTTACCGTTATAATAAAGATTTTATATTCAACCACTATATTGGTGCTTTCACATTTGATAAAAATTAGAAAAATTATTTTTTAAAAATAAAGTTTTTCAATTCACTTTTTCACTAGTTGAAGTTCAATTTATTTATTGTTTTTACTTCAATCTTCATCCCACTAAATAACACGAATTGTTTTTCTCATGTGGTTTGCTTGTACCTTCAAAATACTTGTAATGCAAACATATTATCAAGTCAAGTTGTTAGTTACAACTCATATTTTTATTTGACTTGCAAACTCCATTTGTTTTTATTTGTCACAACTGTCTTACACAATTGAATCAAAAGGAGTTGCAAGACTCACACAACTAACAAAATTGGATTTCATAATTATTTCCATACTATGTGACTTGTCAAGGAAAATTTCATCACATGTTTTATGGTTTTATTTTTTTCATTTCAAGAAAGAAATTTATCAAACCATATGTACATGACTACTCAAAATGGTTTTCATAATTTATTTAAAAGTCTCATGTTAGATCTAAAAATCATCACATTATAGCCAAATAATAGCATGTTATTTATTCCACAATTAATATATATGCACTTGTAACACTCTCTTAGAGCATTTTTTTCAAAGATGCAAAAATCACAATTTCACAAATATTTATATTTATTTCATGAATCCCCACTATTTCAAGAATTCAAACATCATTTTTTTCATGAAAAGCAGATTCACTTTATTCCTGAAAATACTAGGTAAATCTTTTTTCGTTACCTTTTCTCCACTTTTGAGCAAGTAGAAAAATACTTACTGTATACATCTTCTCTTCCATCTCTTGAAAAGAGCGACGTTTGAGCGGAATGATGTTGAGATCCCTATCTTGATGTCCACATTTTTTCAAATTGTAGCAAAACATGAATCTCCTTAAAATTGTTGGTGTAATATACCAAAAATGCAATAAATTAAAGTTGAATAAAAATGACCAAAATGTATAAACAAATCTTTAGGATGAGACACGGATATCTCACTCTCTTCAAGGAGATTCAATCCTACTGCGGCATAATCTACACTGGTCCAACACTATAACTCTTGACTTTTCTCCTCCAGGATTCAACAACCCAACAACAATGTATAACACAAACAACTCTAGATTAGTTGAAAAGTCCAAAGCTCCACAAAAGAACACCTTCCTTCAACATATAATAATCTCTTTTGTATACTGAATATAGTTGAAACTTAGAACATTTTCTACGTCTCAACCTTCTCTTTCTCTACATAAACCTAAATATAATATTACTCATCTTTTTCACTCTACATTTTCTTGTACTTCTCTTTTTTTTCTTGTATCTCAACACAAATGAAGACTACAAAATTTATAGGTGATGAATTCTTCCTTGCAATGAATAGGATATAGTGGATAGTAAATTTGCCAAATGAATGGCTCAAATTTTACATAAGTTACTAGACATAAATAAAAATAATAGATGAAATGAAGAGCTGGTGGTTACATAAGTTACTAGAAACTAAAGATCATTTTCTTCCACAATTGATGAGAGAAAAGAGGCACAAATATAATGTCCATCAATAGACATAACATGATATATAATGTGACATATAATATATATTTTTATTAATATTAAAATGACACACCAACACAAACAAAACTTCAATCTAATCTCATGATTCCATATCATGATACCATTTCAAAATTCCATATTATGATATCATATTGCATGGCCAAGAGGGAAGTAAGTTTGATGTATAATTATAGCATTCTTATATTTCTACTTATGTCTCTTCAATCAGTTATATGAGTGTGAATAAGTTTTCTTTTCCATTTCTCCTTTTGTCATTGTTTTCTCTTTATTTGTAATACGTCAAGCAAAAGAAATATATACAATGTAATTTTTTAGCGAAGGGGTGTAGCTTAACACTCTTGCCCCTAGGGTAGCTTCGCCCATGGAGGTCCACTGTAACAGAATCATATCATGTATACATATACTCATGAACATTAAGAAGATAATATCTCACGTGATTCCTTAACTAAGAGTTTTTTCTTAGAAAGTCACTCAACTTTTTTTCATAACCTCAAAGTCACCCAATTATAAAATTTTTACCTACACAGTTGTCAAACCTAATTAATTGATTTTGCATTTAAATTTTCTGACATGAAGCTTTTTTAGAATCGAAATTGTAAGAGATAAAAAGGATATCCGTATAAATTATTTAATTATTTTCCCTGCAAAAAATGTAATATTGGCCATTTTATTTTTACTCATTTCTCTCCTAAAAATATAATTTTGTGGCTCACTTTTAATTGTCATGTTATATTTTCCAAAAGTAAATTTTACTAAGTTATATTAGAGTACATTAATTCTTTATTTTAAATAAAAAATGTCAAAGCTATAAGAAAATAATATATATTCTAATTTCTTGCATAATATGATGAAAAAGTTCATCATAAAATCTTAGTCAAAGTTATTACTCCCTCTATCTATTTTTATTTGTCATGTTGCGCTTTTCGAAAGTCAATTCCAATAATTTCAAAGATAAATTAGATCACATTAATTTGATATTTTAAATATAATTTAAATATTAAAAGACTATAAGAAAAGTACTATAAATTGCAATTTTTTTGCATACCAATATGATGAAAAAATACACTTAAAATATAGTCAAAATTTCTTTATTTTGACTCTAAATAGATAAATCATGACAATTAAAAGTGAACGGATATAGTAGAAGAAAGGTATCACACATATATTGGATCCTAAACTTGGATTCAAATTTTAACTTTGACCTTCAACTTTCATAATGCACAAATAGACACTTTAACTATCCAGCTTTTAAATAAATAAACACATGAGTCCTACATGACACAATATACGTAGGACACCAAGTAGGATAAAAAATGACATGTACGACATGTGTGTCTATTTGTTAAACTTTATACAAGTTTAAGTGTCTCTTTGTGCACATTCAAAGTTGAAGGACATAAATGTAATTTGAAGAAAAGTCAAAGGGCACATTTATGTATTATGCCTAAAAAAAGCTATGAAAATTAAAAATTAATGAAAATAGTAATATAAAAAGAAGGCATAATACATATTTTTGACCCTAAACTTGGCTTCAAATTTTAACTTTGACCTCCAACTTTATTAGTTCACAAACAAACACTTTAACTATCTAACTTTTAAATAAATAAACACATGAGCACTACATGGCCCAATACATGTAGGACACCACGTAGGACAAAAAAATGTTTAGGACAGATGTGTGTATTTGTTCAACTTTATAGATGTTTAAGTGTCTATTTGTTCAAATCCAAAGTTGAAGAGCATAAATGTGATTTGACGCCAAGTGAAAGGGAACATTTATGTATTATGCCTAAAAATAACAATGACTAGTCTTTTAATGTCCCTCCACTAATTGGCAGCTCAAGTGGAGGGATGTAACAACCTGAAAATGACTATGGTAAGTAATGCTTAAACGTACCTAGAATGCATGGATTAGACCGGATTCACACGACTTGTTGCGCGTAGAACCAGAACTCAGAACCTATGCACTAGCCAAACAACCAACTTGGTGAGTTTGTTGAGCTAGGAAAGGTGAGAACCAATCATGTAGGGCACCCGAATTGAAGAGATTCACCCGAATTAGTTTTATCGGACTTAAAAAGTGTAATCTTAGGTTTGGAGGGTCTACGTGTAAAATGGTCTTTTCCAAGCTACTGGTAGTATTGTAATTACCCTAATTATTTAATTTATTAAATAATTAATTTAAAGAGGAGGGAAAATTCGGGTAGGGTTTGCCAAAATTGATCTTTTTCGCAAGTTAGGCTTCACCCAGGTTCGACCCTTGGTGGAAGCAACATTTAGGTGCATTAAATTGATGATTATAATCTGATTTTGTAGGGTCTAAGTGGTCATTTGCTTAACCTTTGAAAAAAATAAGATTTTTAAACAATAAAGAGAAATCCTAATTTAACTAAGTCTCCACCTAATCTCCTAATCCTAAGCTAACTCATTCTCACGTAATTCTCTACTCTTACCTTATTTACACGCTCAACTTTCTGTAAAACAAAAGAACAGAACAAAAATATGACAAAGTTCATCCACATTCAAGAACTTGATCCCTCAAAATCAAAAGTGAAATAGGTTTATAAATAAAAAATGTAAAAATTATGTTCTCAACGGATTGTGCTTCTGATTTGGGTGGTGAGACGTTGGCTAAGTGGGGATTTTTGAAGAACATAAGAACATCTTTGAACGACTTCAGGTATGGGTCTAATTCCCTCTTGGTCCCTTTCCCAAGAGACCCCTAAGGTTCAAACTATTCATAATTAAAAACTAAGGTTGTCCCCGTTGCATGCCCCTTTCATTAGATCCTTTGAAAGATTCAAGTATGCGTGTGTATGACTTTTGGTAGATTACTTTAGGGCTGGTTGTGTGATTATGTGTTTGACTGTGTATGCGGAATTATGTATAAATGAAAGAAGTGTTTCCAAAAATGTGTGATATGTTGACTTGTGCTTGCACGTGTGTACTGAGATTTTTGTCTCGACTTGAAGCATGAAATTTGACATGTTAAATTGTTTTATTTTACGTGTATGAATATGTTAAGAATGTGACGTTCATTTGAGTTCAAAGTTTCCGAATCAAATCATAATTCTTTACTGAAAGTAACCTTGAAAATTCACCTAAAGATCTCCCAAAAAACTACTCGAAATTTCTTGATGTTTAATGTGAAAGAGGGTGAGAAAATGGACTGAAAAAAGGTGGTCAAATTACCGAAAGTAACCATGAAAACTCACCTAAAGATGTACTAGATGCTACAAGAAAATTGTCCCGTTGAGAAAGTGGACTGCAAAAAGGGTGAACAAATTTCAAGCATTCTGGATATTTGTTTTGGCAGCTTACTGTTAAAAATTTTAGTTTTTTTTTTAAAAAATGCATGAGGTCGGTGGGGATTGAACCCAAAACCTCACCATATAAAAGTAATAAAAAATTAAATAATAAAAAGAGGTGAGGCGGATTCGAAAAGGGGTAAATCTCAAGTGAAAAAGTTAGGAGAAAAATGAAAGAAAATGAAGTGAGGCATGTGGAGTTCGAACCCACAACCTCTTGGATGGGTGAAGGAGAGAGGGGAAAAATTAAATAAAGAAATAATAAAATGAGGTATGTGGGAATCGAACCCACAACCTCTCGGCTGAATGAAGAGAACTAAGGAGAAATCTAAAATGGGGCTTTGGGGGTTCGATCCCACACCCTCTTAGTTTAAACGAAGGAATCAAGTAACGAGAGAAAAAGAAAATGAAGTGGGCATGGGGATTTGATCATGGGTTCCCAGGCCGAAATGTTTAAGACAAGCTGGATCTACGCCGAAAAATCAGTTCACTAAATGAAATTTCTAAGAGAGTATATTTATACTAAACGATGAATAAGCAAAGAAAGAGTGGCTACATAAAGATAGGCTAGTACAAGTGAGACAAGCTGTATATACGCCTTGAATCAATGTCCCTCAATGTAAACTCCAAGAAAGCATATCTATGTTATACGTTGAACAAATAATGAAAGGTGAGTGAAGATGAAACAAAAAGATGTTAATAAAGAACAGGGTGACACCATAATATTAGGCTAGTGCATGTGAGACAAGCTCTACCTACGCCTATATAAGGTCACCAAAAGTACTCACCTAAGGGAGTGTTGAATATTAAGATACAAGTGTCAATCACACTCTACATGTAAGTGTAAGAACAATTCAAACTTTATACGAAATGGTTAGATTAAAAATCATCTAATGAGCTATGATACCCTCATTCTAGAAGCCAAATTCTACGATGTATGAGATGAATGTAATAGAACTTTATACTGAGCACCGATAGGCTAGATATGAGTTGCAATTCCTTCTTTCGGGAAAGGCAAAGGTTCGTGTAATTCTCATGAGATGAGAATGTTCGTTCAGACGGGTATGGGTCTCCCTAAATCTCCTAGTCTTTGAACTATGCTAACAACATAGGAACTAGCCAGTAGTTTACACCTAAGCAAGCTACGTATGTTCTTCGTTTCACCTTGACCATTGAATCCACCTCCTTTGGGTGTGGGGAAGATATCAAATTATATAATGCTCACATGATCTATGTCGGTTAAAATTGAAGTTCCTCAAAGTATGAAAGATATGAAATGAATGATACCAAAGGATTTTGGATAGGATAATCAAGAGGTGGACTAGACTCAAGTAATGACACTAGGTCATTCTTGGTCATTGCACAATGAAGCCGATGAGAGTTTTAAAAACCATCCATTGTATAGCTAGTGTTCACACCGGCCTACGAACGTATGAATGAAAGATAGAAACTCTGCGTTTGCTAAAGAAGGCTCCCTAATTGAGGTCCCATTTGTTGAGCCCTCATTTTGGGAAGTCCGAGAGTTAAGTCCATGATTCCAAGGTCTCATGACATATGAACGAATGAAATGAAATATGATATGTGCTATATGCAATATGTTATGTGCTATATGCTATATATTATGTGTTGTGTGCAATATGATACGTATGATGATGCATGTTACTCTCATGGCATGACTTTCCTGGACCGATTTTGGCAAGTCCACTGACTTGACGTTCTATAACTCATATTGTTAGGAGAGAGATATTCTAAATCATGCATGTCCGTGGTGTGTGCTTGCATATACCCATGCTTAGTACAACTGTATACTAATTCCATACATTTATCTACTTTTAGGTGCAGGTGCTGCTAAACGTTAGAGCTTAAAAGTCGACGCAGAAATTACCCGGACGCAGTAGACTAGGCATGAGCTAGTGGAGTATGTTCCACTAGCGTTTCTTTTGTATTTACATTCAGACGTTGTATTGGTGACATTTTGGCAACTCTATAATTTTGACTATAAGTTTCATGTGATTATCTTGAGTTAGATGGTTGTTGTGAATGCATATGAGTTTACCTAGATAGTATTATGCGAGATCAATGTTTTCCAATATAAAATTTAAGTAAACAAAAGTTCAGGTTTGCCGCTAAAATTAACCTAGATGAAGTAACGACAACATATATAGGCTTGTCTGCGATCTCTGAGAGGTCAATGACGTTGGTCTCGTCTAGAGTCTAGACCCTGGTCCTGACAAAGGACAATTCCATATGGCTAGCCACGTCATTAAAAGTTTTGGGTGTTAACTCTTGAGAGGTATTTGTGATCTATTTGAATAATAATGGGGTATTTTTAATCCTAAAATATAACAGAAGACAGAAGTAATCGATTTCGCATAGTTCAGAAATATTTTTGACCGTTTTCCAATTTTCAGGGAAAAATTAGTTAATTTTTAGTGGTGACTATCGTATATCTACAGATGGCCTCGATGTCTACAAATATTACATTTCTGCATAAGTTAATGCATCATGCATGTCCGTAACGATAAATATTATTCCTTCTATCTCAACTTTTATCGTCATATTCAAATTTTGAATGTGAATTCACACTTTAGATTTTGAATAAAAAATTATGAATTTGTAAGTTCTGAAAAGTTATTATAGCCACAACATTTCATAGTTTTTAAACTATAGAAAAGAATTATGGTATAGTAACAATTTTTTTGACCCGCAAAATTATTTTATGTAAGTTATATTATGTTGCTCACTCTAGTTAAGAGAATGCACACTCTCGTTATGTCAATTGGACAAAAGACGATGTTATAATATCAGTTTAAGATTGTACTTTAGCAGGGTAGTAGAACCACTGGCGGAGTTAAAAAAAATTTCAAGGGTCTTCAAAATTTGAAGAGTAATTTTTTTAGCTACAATGTGTGCAATATATTTATTACCAGTGAGTGGGTTTGAAATAAAATTACATATTTATTTCCCATTTTTTTCTCTTTAAACTTAAAAATGGTTGTTGTACAATTGCCTCTGCAAGAATCAACAACAGATATTTGGCACTGAATTGAACACACTTACCACTGGACTATCAACCTCCACTGATATTCAGTGTGTGCATTTATTTATATAACGAAATAACACAGAGTATATTGCCTATTCAGAGTATTTCATTTTCTGGTGAACGGTGGTCAGCTGACCACCTTTCACAGGTTGTAGGTCCGCCCCTGATTAGAACGCCCACATAGTTAAGATATCTTATTGAAAATTCGATTAAATTTAAGTGTCACTTGATGTATTTTTTAAAAGTATATGTATTGTTTGTGAATGACATGTCTATAGCTACAAATTTCATTCTTACTGACATGTCTTTAGCTACTTTATAGCTTTAAAAAAGCAAAACTACTAGATTGTTTTTATGGTACAAGGTGAATAACAATTTCATAAATTAAGTGTGTCAATTCTATATTGAACACCTTTAATTTTTAATCATAAACCCAGTATTTTTAAAAGTTAATCTTATTACATGAATTTACTTTTTTTAAATAAGGGAACAAACAAAGGACGAACATACCATCAATAGCTTTGTATTTAGTATTTCGCATGTATAGTTCAATAATCAATCATTTTTCATAAAAAAAATATATTAAATGTACACCGACTTTAATTTATAATTTAATCATATGTAATGTTGAAATAAAAGTACGTTTATTTTTTTTTTATATGTATGATTTTATCCTTGAATCCGATTTTATAAGCATGTTTTTTTATTAAAAAAATCAATTAATTTTCTGATTGATCTGTTTCTTTTTTATGAAGTTGTTTTCATAAGGAAACTTACAATGTCTACTATAAGTTTCCTTTTCTGATTAACATGCATAACAACAAGCAAGTGCTAGATTTAATCTTAAATAATAATTGATGCGTCTAGACATTTATTGTGACATAATAAGAAATGTCATGAAGGATGTCAAATATTGAATAATAAAGCTAAAAAATAGTAACTCTAGATTCAATGTTACATCCCTTGTATACTTTTACATTCCATTGTCACCAAGCTACTGCTCAATTAGTTCACGTCAAATTTAGGCATTTAAAAAAATTACAGCAATGAATTGAATCTTATAGCTTGTAAGTCTTGTATATATATATAAACCCTTTTCATTGTGTTGTAGGTCTCCATTTGTTTTGCTAGTGTTTAAAATATTATATATATACCAATATAAAGTAAGATTTGACCTATATATTATGTAATTTTCCAACTAAAGGTGTTCTTCCGACTGTAGTTGTGCCACTGATCATCAAGATACTTCAATTTAATATAAGTGTACTTTACAAATAATTTCTAAAATGCACATCTACATACTCATTTAAGAGGGTGTATTCTAGATGTGCATTTTCGAGGATGGAGTGTTAAATGAAGTCAACTTAAACCAAATTAAGATGTTAAAATGTATATTTTGAAGTTTAAAGTTTAGTGAAATTGAGATCAATCAACATTTTTCTTTGTATACAAAGTGTGATGTAGTTAGCATTATTATTTAAAATTTTTGTATCAACATTTATAATTAAATTTTTCTACGGAGAAAGTTTTCCGTTTTAAATGAACTTAATTTTCAATGAGATTTAACATAACTCTTAGGGAACAAATCTACATAAGTTCATTTAGTTAGTTTATTAAATTTGTATTAAATTTTAATTGGTAGAGCAACATATATAGGATATTTCGAATTTAAATAATTTAATATATTTTTGTAACAATAAGAAATAAAAAAAATTATTTTTGAATAACTTTTTCTATAATAGTCAAATTATATTATTTAACTCGTCTAATATTGTCACAGGTGTAAAACAACCCATCATTATAAATTCAAAAAAGTGTTGAAACAAATGATTCTTCAGTATCACTATCATTTTCATACAAAATCTAAGAAACATAACAAGAAGTCAACTCCCAAATTTTGAGGATCCTAGAAGAGAGATAAATAACTAATAATTAAGGAAAAAAGAGTCAAAATACTACAAACCTATAATTCGAGATATTCCAAATATAGGAAACTTCATATCAAGCAAAGAGCATATGAAAGCTTGTATGATTCTACCAGCAAAATATCGTAAAGATAAAATTATTTGACATTGTTAGGATTAAAGGGAAACCTTGTTGGTGCTTCATATTCTTCTTCAAAGTTGAAGAAGAATATGAAGCACCAAACAAAGCTTCCCTTCAATCCTGATAATATCAAATGATTTTACCTACCTAACATTTTGTTAGTGAAACAAGATGAGTGTTCGTGTGTTCTTTCCTTGATATGAAGCTTCCCAAACTTGAAATATTTTGATATGAATGTTT
>JAKWIY010000401.1:0-36932 GCA_027704805.1 Solanum corneliomulleri
TTAATATGCTGCCCTAAATCCATAATCTATGTTTAACTACCTTTGATTCTGTTGACACACAAATTTGACCGACCTTTAACCATTTTAGGACTATATTCGATTAAATACGCATTTTAAAATTTACTTAAAGTTTTGAAGTTTTAGTCGATTTTTCTCAAAATTATATATTTTAGTATCGTTTACTTTATAAAAATATCGTAAATATTATAATATTTTAAAATTATTAATGAATTCAAATGTTTTAAAATTTTAATGATTTGTCAATTAAAATGTTTTGGCTCTTAAAATAAGAATAAGTTTAATGGTTTGTTTTTTTTTCTTATTTTTAAATTCACTAATTTATTCTTACTTGTTTATATTTGGTAATGGAATATATTAAAATATTTTCTGATTTTGGCCCTCCTTTAAAATAAGGAAAATAGTATATTGATTGATTCCTCAAAAATATTTGTTTACCTTATGTGTTTCCCCTCTTTGCTATATAAATAAGACCCCCTCCCTTCATTATTTCACACACACTCATTCACTCTCACCAAAAATTCTCTCATCACTCTCCCTTCTCTCATTGCTCTCTTGCTACTTTAACAACACATTAAGATTTCGATAAACATTCAAGTGCTTTTCTTCGCTATTTTCCTACTTTGTTCGAGTAAAAGGTGAATCAATTTTTGTTTGCTTAACAGGTTAGTATTCTTAACATTTTTTATACTATCTTCATTATTACACATATTTGTATAAACCATTGTCTGTTTTTTATTTTTATTGAATTCGTCATTTAATAATTGCATATTGTCTCACCTTGACTAATAAGTGTGATTACTTGTGTAGTTATTTGATTACTTTGACAGGTTTCATACTTGAAGTTCAAATTGAAGATTAACTGAAGAAGGATTTATTTATTTGTTTGAATGTATATATATATCCATATATTTTTATTTTATTTTATTCGAATGTTGTAACAATTGTAACCCTAAAGATCATATAATAAATTTATTTGGGGTCGTCTAGGGGAGGGGGATTTATATGCTTATTTGTTCGTTATATTTTTTTTTAGAAATCATGCCTATAGGTTTGTCTTTAACCACCTAGATTTAATGTTTATAGATATTATAATCTAATCAATTTTCAATTTGCTTGATGCTTTGTCAATAAGTCTAAAAAATAATAAATTAGATTCCGTTAATTTTTATTAATGTTAAAATAAAATCATAATAATTTAGTAGGCTGATTAGGTGTTTTAACAATGTTATGATTTAGCATCATCTTGTCATGTAGAAACCATGTCTAAGGTTTAATGTTCATAACATTTAATTTACAAAATAGGCATATATGTTACTTTTTTTTAACACCTAGAAATCATGTCTATAGGCTTGTAAATAAACTCTTAGCATATCCATAAAAGATAATAAAATTCGTTTGTGCCCTCCCCCTAAAATTAGATAATATTATTTGATTAGTAATCCTATTTGTTTTCTTGACAATTTTTTTATGCAATATGTTGTTTCCTTAAAATAGTGATAATAATTTAAAGTCATTTCATGCATTTAACAAACTACTTGGCTTTTGAATATTGCATATCAAAACCTTTGCATTTAATAAATTTACTACCTTAATGTTTTACTAGTTTTTTTATTTACAAAGTGTTGCAACATAATTTTCTTAAAAGTCATTATTCAATCTTCCTTTGAAATTTTGGATTGATTGTGACATTATTTTTGAAATAAATTACAAGTACTATCTCCTAACCTGTCGTTAGTGGGAAAGTCAAAGGAACTATGAGGTTTAGTTTCAATTTTTAAACCGACGCATCCTTGGAAGTACCACCTACCCATGAATTTCAAAAAGAATTATGTGCATTTATATGTAAATGTTTATGTGCCTATATGTGAACTAAATCTTTTAAATCATTTTTCAAAACATAACTATTTTTTAGACCGACCTCAAATCAAAATTGTTTCTATGGTGGAGGAGCGCGATCAATAATATCGTGGCATCATCCCTATAAAGAAACAAACATTTTTTTTAAATAAAAAT
This sequence comes from Solanum corneliomulleri, assembly GCA_027704805.1. Lineage (NCBI taxonomy): Eukaryota > Viridiplantae > Streptophyta > Magnoliopsida > Solanales > Solanaceae > Solanum > Solanum corneliomulleri. The sequence goes on from JAKWIY010000401.1 coordinate 2,035, forward strand.
TCATATTCAAAACTTGCTCAATTTTCAAAACCTTACTTTCTCACATATTAATTGTTTAATATTTATAAATTTTGTTTATAACTTAGTCTCATGCTTAAATATAAATAAAACTTGATTGTTTATTTATTTCCATCACCTAGCCTTGCATGCTTAAATTAATAGTATTAATTGTTTTATATTTGTTATCACTTAGTAAGATTAAATAAATTAATAAATTAAACAACCTTGATTGCTACTTGTACCCCCACATAGATTGCATGAGATACGGCCGGGACCCACACTTGTGGACCTCGAGTGATGCCTAACACCTTCCCCTCGAGGTAATTTGAACTCTTACCCTAATCTCTGGCCTGTTGATCTTAGTTAGACTTAGTTAGGTTAGATAGGTGTCCTAACGCGCCTTAATACGTTAGGTGGCGACTCCAAAACTCAAAAATCCCAAAAGAGTTGTTAGGTCGTGCATAAAACCTGTTTTCTGCGAAAATGGGGCGCGACAGAATGGCGACTCTGCTGGGGATATTAGGTTCTTACCATTACGTGTTAATTGCTTATTTATGTGGGGTTTACTTTATTTTTGTCATTTCACTACTTGTTAGGTGGTTACCATGTTTATCTTATTTTGTTGACTTATTTATTGTCTACTCTCCATGTTCCTCCCTTTCCCTTTTCCTTAATTATTTATTATCATGTTTCACCTCTTCCCTTTCCCCTTATTGTTTACATGTTTAGTCTCGTATCCTCTTGCTTTATTTGCGTAGTTTTCATATCTTTATATGTTTACTTTCCTTTATTTATGCTTATTTATTTATTGTTTATAAACTGCCTATATGTTACCATTTTCCAATTTAAATGCTAAATGTTTACTGCTTTGATAATTGGCATCCCGCTCATACTTCCCCCAATTGTGACCCTCTTCCTTTTTTTTATTTTGTTCTCGTGATGTTGTGCCTTTGCACCTCTCACAACTACTCCAATCTTATACAAATACCCATTATAGAGAGTCGTCATATGCGTGGACGTAGTGGATAGTTTTACTACCGCGAAGCCACGAGCCTCTCGCATAGAATCCTTTCAAGTCCGTGTCAAGCCAACTCTTAGAAGTCCTGGTTAAGTCATACATGCTGCATAAACCCTAGGTGGTTTGACCCTTGGTGTCAATCCACATAATTAGTAGCCACCCTATTGTCTAAAGGGCCCCAACACCCTTAGACAAATTGCATATTTATGTGTCAACGTGATCATGATAATTAAATCAAGCCAACATTATCAAAATGGAGTTTAGAAGTCGTTTTTTTTACTTTGTTTGCAGAGTCATGACTCACCCTCACACCGTTAGGCGGCCTCACTGCTTTGATCTCTGTAGAGTCAGATCGTCACTTAATCAAGGTAGAGAGAAGATGGGCTAGCAACCTCCTCAACGTCGATTATGACATTATCCCAGAAATGAGAAAGCAGATTGTGCCTAACATTGGAGAGCAGCATAATTGAAGTTTTTTTTTATTATTATTCTTTTTATTCCCCATGTGTTATCCCTATCCCTTTAGTTATCTCTAGATTGATGTAATAAATAGAAATTATTTCAATAATTGAAAGTCGTTTTATTGTCTAACTCTAAACTCCAAATTGACAAATAAGGCTTGAATTAGTTATTATGCATCACTTATGTGTCGCTTAGGCCTACCTCTGGCTCAACGAGGCTCTTTTGCATTTAGGTCGTTTATCTTAAATAACGTGTTTGATGTCTCAATTATGCAATGTTTTAACTTGGGTTTTATTGTGCTTTTATTTATTTTACCCTTTCCAATGGTTGATCTGTAGACCATGGTTTATCACACGCGATCAAGGTCATTCCTCCTCTTCCGACTGAGAATTGCAAAGGAAAAAGTGAAAGGGACTAATGCTAAGGTTATGTGCAAAACTATTGAAAAAGTGTCTTTCAGACAAGTTGGTATCAAACCTTGAGCAGAAAATAAAGAAGTTAGAAGAAGAGTTGTTGGACATGCGTGAGTGGGCAAAGTTTTTACTCTCTGCCAATCCAACTTTGGAGACGAACATTCACTCTCCAAAATAATCTTCCTCCGGATTACTCTATCTCTCAAAGTCAACCGAGCTCCATTCAAATGCTTCTAAAAACATCTACTTTCCAAATCACCCATATCCTCCGCAAACACCATACATATGCTCCTAAACCTCAACATCTTACTACCTCTGCACCAAGTTCCTTAGCATCATGCACCTCTCATGCCATTTCCAATCCCTCCATATCAAATGTCTCTGTACCAAAGGCCTCCTATGCCATATCTTTTTGAAACTACGTCAGACCTGATTCCCGTTTAAGAGGGGATACGTAGGCGCTCCTATGGGGTTCGGTCTTATTATAAATAAAACTTTCATTTCCCCCTTTTCTATTGATAACTGGGGCAGAATTTTTGAGAGGATCTCCAAAATTCCATCAAGATTTCTCCTGGCACATCTTCATACTGGGGCAGAAATTTTGAGTAAACTCAAAATTTCATCAAAAGTTTCTTCTCAACAAGCAGTCAGCTTACAACGAAGATTAAATGATAGCTCCACTTTTGAGACAGACGTTGTAAAGTCTCAACCCGTGCCATGACGCTCGAAGAGGTGTGGATGGCAAGCCAAAGGAGCACGCTGCGCCAAATCATGGATACAGATCAACCTCCCCCCTTTAAACTAACTATTTTTCTTTGAATGTAGAAAATACAGGTACTTATACAAAGGCAACTGCAACAATCAACATCACCACATTTGAGCCCGACATATGACACTCGATCCTTCCAATAAGGCGGACGCCCAAGCTACTGTATGCCCTTAAGCAACTACTGTGCTGACAAATTACATTATGCCCGATATTGCATCATTTTTCACCTACGCCTGATATCACACTATGCTCAAAGAACTACATCATTATGTTATGCCCGAGAATGCCGAAATGCATCATTTCATGTGCTTGATATTGCATGAGCCCGAAGAAACACATGATTGCATGTGCTCGATATTTCATGTGCCCGAGGAAATACATCATCGCATATGCCCAATATTGACTTATGCTCGAAGAATTACATGCGCTCGATATTTATTGTGCCCGAAGAAATGCATCATTGCATGTGCTCGATATTTCATGTGCCGAGGAAATACATCATCGCATATGCCTAATATTGACTTATGCTCGAAGAATTGCATTATTGCATGCGCTCGATATTTTATGTGCCCGAAGAAATGCACCATTACATATGCTCGATACTGCATGTGCCCGATATTACATTGTGCCCGAAGAAGTGCATCATTGCATTGTGCTCGATATTGCATGTGCCCGAAGAAATGCATCATTGCATGTGCTCGATATTGCATGTGCCCGAAGAAATACATCATCGCATTGTGCCCGAAGTTTGCATAAGCTCAAGATTGCATCGTGCTCGAAGTTTACATGCGCCCGAATCAAATCAAGTCACAAGAGTATCAACAGATGTCAAAAACAGATACGCTCTCTTTACTTATTATTCATCCTCCAAAGGCGTCATCTTTCATGGCCTGCGGACTTCATGTCATAGCCTGAGGACTTATTTTATGCTTACCATGTCCCTAAGGTATCATAGTCTAAAGGCATCATCCTCATGGCCTGCGGACATCATATCATGGCCTAAGGGTTTAATTTCTGTCTATCATAATCCGAAGGTGTCATAGTCTAAAGGCGTCATTTTCATGGCCTACAGACAACATTTTCATGACCTGAGGATACACCCTGCATATCATGGCCCTAGACATAGCCTAAGACGTCATTTTGCATGGTCCTAAGGCAATCATTCATGGTCAATATGGGAAATTGCATCATGTTTACATTTACCGCTTATTCTGCTCTAATTACTCTATTACAAGTTACAGTTATGCAGATCACAGACAAAGTCGCCTTCTGAACGGTTGTTCCCTTGCTTACACACAAAGGCTTCGACAAATTCTTAACTACTCGCACTATCATTTCGCTTCTCATCCATCGTTCAGGCTACCATGAAGATACCTTCGGATTCAACTCGCCATTATGACCTACTATATCTTCATCTAGGCTCGTCCGCCTTACAATGCGACATCTAGGCTCGTCCGCCTTACAATGCGACATCTAGGCTCGTCCGCCTTACAATGCGACATCTAGGATCATCCGCCTTACAATGTGACATCTAGGCTCGTCCGCCTTACAATGCGACGTCTAGGTTCGTCCGCCTTACAATAGGACATTTAGGCTTGTCCGCCTTAAAACGATATTTATGTTTGTCCATCTTATAGGACATCTAGGTCGTCCACCACCTTAAAGGGACATTTAGGTTTGTCCGCTCATAGGACATTTATTCGTCCGCTTTATAGGATATATAGGCCGTCCGCCTTAAAATGACGCTTAGGCTCGTCCGCCTTAAAATGACGTTTAGACTCCCCTTACAACCAACTTTTTTCTTATATTATTATATCTTTATAATATCAAATCTATTGGAGTTTGACGTTATTCTTCAGAGATGGGTTTCAATCCTTCAAGAAGATAAAGACTATCAAGGCTTGCACTACGTCTCAAACAGATGCGCTTTTATCACTTCTTGTCTATTTAGAACTTATATTTTATTATTATTGGTCATACTTTATCTATTTATAAGCTAACATTTTATCTAGAATTTGCAGATATGATCGATCGCCCTTGATTACAATTATCATGCTATCCTCTATCACAACAATGACTCTATCAATTCTTTGCTACTCATACTCTGAACCGTGCTCAAAGGCTGATTACCTTATTCTACAATGCTCTTCTCGCTTCTCTTTCATGCTCTTTTAGCCACTCTATCTCTCTTTTCTCGCTACTCTAATCTTATCCATTCAAGACGATATCGTGCCTTTCAAATACCTTAGCGCTCTTTCAACTTTTAAGAGTTTCATTTGCTCTTGAATCTAGAACTACACACGACCTGATTCTCGTATAACCAGAGATATGTAGGCGACTTAAAACCAAAGTCTCGGTCGTACCCTTTTTCAACTCTATATCGTTTTAATTGACCCCACTGATATCTGTCGTCGGTCGGACAAAATCGGCTACTAAGTCAACGTTGGTTGCCTGACAATTCATTCTTCATTCTCAATCAACCAAGGGGCAGCTGTTGACACCCAATTTTGACCGACCTTAACCATTTTAGGACTATGTTCGATTAAATACGCATTTTAAAATTTACTTAAAGTTTTGAAGTTTTAGTCGATTTTTCTCAAAATTATATATTTTAGTATCGTTTACTTTATAAAAATATCGTAAATATTATAATATTTTAAAATTATTAATGAATTTCAAATGTTTTAAAATTTAAATGATTTTGTCAATTAAAATGTTTTGGCTCTTAAAATAAGAATAAGTTTAATTGACTTGTTTTTTTTTCTTATTTTTAAATTCACTAATTTATTCTTACTTGTTTATATTTGGTAATGGAATATATTAAAATATTTTCTGATTTTGGCCCTCTTTTAAAATAAGGAAAATAGTATATTGATTGATTCTCAAAAATATTTGTTTACCTTATGTGTTTCCCCTCTTTGCTATATAAATAAGACCCCCTCCCTTCATTATTTCACACACTCATTCACTCTCAACCAAAAATTCTCTCATCACTCTCCCTTCTCTCATTGCTCTCTTGCTACTTTAACAACACATTAAGATTTCGATAAACATTCAAGTGCTTTTCTTCGCTATTTTCCTACTTTGTTCGAGTAAAAGGTGAATCAATTTGTTTTGCTTAACAGGTTAGTATTCTTAACATTTATACTATCTTCATATTCACATATTTGTATAAACCATTGTCTGTTTTATTTTATGTAGAATTCGTCATTTAATAATTGCATATTGTCTCACCTTGACTAATAAGTGTGATTACTTGTGTAGTTATTTGATTACTTTGACAGGTTTCATACTTGAAGTTCAAGTTGAAGATTAACTGAAGAAGGATTTATTTATTTGTTTGAATGTATATATATATCCATATATTTTTATTTTATTTTATTCGAATGTTGTAACAATTGTAACCCTAAAGATCATATAATAAATTTATTTGGGGTCGTCTAGGGGAGGGGGATTTATATGCTTATTTGTTCGTTATATTTTTTTTAGAAATCATGCCTATAGGTTTGTCTTTAACCACCTAGATTTAATGTTTATAGATGTTATAATCTAATCAATTTTCAATTTGCTTGATGCTTTGTCAATAAGTCTAAAAAATAATAAATTAGATTCCGTTAATTTTTTTAAATATTAAAATAAAATCATAATAATTTAGTAGGCTGATTAGGTGTTTTAACAATGTTATGATTTAGCATCATCTTGTCAGGTAGAAACCATGTCTAAGGTTTAATTTGTTCATAACATTTAAATTTACAAAAATTAGGCATATATATGTTACTTTTTTTTTAAACACCTAAAAATCATGTCTATAGGCTTGTAAATAAACTCTTAGAATATCCATAAAAGATAATAATTCGTTTGTGCCCTCCCCCTAAATTAGTTAATATTATTTGATTAGTAATCTATTTGTTTTCTTGACAATTTTTTTATGCAATATGTTGTTTCCTTAAAATAGTGATAATAATTAAAGTCATTTCATGCATTTAACAAACTACTTGGCTTTTGAATATTGCATATCAAAACCTTTGCATTTAATAAATTTACTACCTTAATGTTTTACTAGTTTTTTTATTTACAAAGTGTTGCAACATAATTTTCTTAAAAGTCATTATTCAATCTTCCTTTGAAATTTTGGATTGATTGTGACATTATTTTTGAAATAAATTACAAGTACTATCTCCTAACCTATCGTTAGTGGGAAAGTCAAAGGAACTATGAGGTTTAGTTCCAATTTTTAAACCGACGCATCCTCGGAAGTACCACCTACCCATGAATTTCAAAAAGAATTATGTGCATTTATATCTAAATGTTTATGTGCCTATGTGTGAACTAAATCTTTTAAATCATTTTTCAAAACATAACTATTTTTTAGACCGACCTCAAATCAAAATTGTTTCTATGGTGGAGGAGCGCGATCAATAATATCGTGGCATCATCCCTATAAAGAAACAAACATTTTTTTAAAATAAAAATTCATATTCAAAACTGCTCAATTTTCAAAACCTTACTTCTCACATATTAATTGTTTAATATTATAAATTTGTTTTATAACTTAGTCTCATGCTTAAATATAATAAAACTTGATTGTTTATTTATTGCCATCACCTAGCCTTGCATGCTTAAATTAATAGTATTAATTGTTTTATATTTGTTATCACTTAGTAAGATTAAATAAATTAATAAATTAAACAACCTTGATTGCTACTTGTACCCCCACATAGATTGCATGAGATACGGCCGGGACCCACACTTGTGGACCTCGAGGGATGCCTAACACCTTCCCCTCGAGGTAATTTGAACTCTTACCCTAATCTCTGGCCCGTTGACCTTAGTTAGACTTAGTTAGGTTAGATAGGTGCCCTAACGCGCCTTAATACGTTAGGTGGCGACTCCAAAACTCAAAAATCCCAAAAGAGTTGTTAGGTCGTGCATAAAACCTGTTTTCTGCGAAAATGGGGCGCGACAGATTCATTTTCTATTATAAGTATAGGATTGAATTGGTGATCATTACCATTGGTAAGAGCGTTTGAGTATTGTATTGGATTATTTAGCTATGGATTGAAGTGGTGAGAGTGGATTGGTGGTACGCTGCCCTAATTCTCTTTTTTTTTTTTTTTTAAGTTTAAGTCTTGAATATATTATTATTGGTATGGTCCACTTATGGTGGCGGTGCTATGTGCTTTACTTGTGAATTATGTGGCCTCATCGGCGTTACTTTATGTATTATTGTCACGACCCAAATCAGGGACGCGACTGGAACCCACATTTACCCTCCTATGTGAGCGAACCAACCCATCTAAATCTTAACATTTCAATATAATATCAACAGAAATAATGCGGAAGACTTAAACTCATAATAAACAACTCAACTATTATTAATATTCCCAAAATCTGGAAGTCATCAGCACAAGAACATCTATCTCAAATTTCTAAACTAAAACTGTCTAAGAACAAAATACTAAAAAGCTAGTCCATGCCGGAAGTTCAAGGCATCAAGACTTGAAGAAGGAGACCCAGTCCAAGCTAGACGCATTAGCTCACCCTGAATTTCCGATGGAGTGAAGATTGGCTTGATCTACTGCTGAGTCGAAGTTGACGGAACGTTTGCTGCATAACACAAATAACAAGGGGAAAACATAAAAGTAGGGGGTCAGTACAACCACACGTACTGAGTAGATATCATCGGTTAACTCAAAATAGGCGATAATACATATCAAGTAATATTATAAATCAACTATAAACTCAACATGTAGCAACAACAAGTATATAATCGTCAATAAATACCATCAAGTTCATCCATGAGGACTCAAGCCTCAATACCATACTCATTTGGGAATTAAGTTCATTATGTTGAGTATATTAACATCTTTCAAGATTCATTATCTTTCTTCCTCTTGTGTCGGTACGTGACACTCCGATCCCCTACCTCTATGTGTCGGAACGTGACACTCCGATCCCCTATATGTGTCGGAACGTGACACTCCGATCCCCTATATGTGTCGGTACGTGACACTCCGATCCCCTATATCTACGTGTCGGTTCGTGACACCCGTCCCACTAATACTATGTGTCGGAACGTGACACTCCGATCCACTAATACTATGTGTCGGAACATGACACTCCGATCCACTAATACTATGTGTCGGAACGTGACACTCCGATCCACTAAATTCATTCTATCCGTTCATCAAGCCTTCTCTATACCAAGTCATCATCAATCCCATTACTTTAATTCGTCAAGCCTTCTTTTATACCAAGGCATCATCATTAATATCATAGATTAAAGTTTCTTTCAAGATTTGGGATTCAATGGTTTTCATCATGCTTGTTTTATCAAAATCACATAATCATGTTCATGCAAGCATACAATTAAGCATATAGGCAGGTTTACAATACCATCAACACATATTTATCACTATTAGAGTTCACTACGAATATCGTAATATAAACCATAACCTACCTCCACTGAAGAATTGAATCAACAAGCTATCTTCTCAAAATCCTTGCTATCCTCTTCGTTTCTCTCTCTCTACTCGTTCGTTTCTCCTCTCTTTCTGTTCTTTTCTTTTGTTTTGTTTTATTCAAACCCTCCTTCTTTTTACCCTAATTAAAAGTATAATTAAGTGTAAAGGAGGACAATAAAACCCACTAATTAACTTAAGGTTACCCCTTTTAACCCCCAAGTAATTAGACCTATTAATATTAACCCTCAATCTTTATAATTAAGGAAAGAATAGTCCAAAACGACCCCTAAAACGTGTAGAGGAATCCTATTTTGCCTGGGACTGCGCAACCTGTGACGGGCCGCCATGCCTGCGACGGTCCGTCACGCAGGTCGTCGCAACTGCCCAAAATCCCATCGTCACCACGGACACTGTGACGGTCCGTCACACCTGTGACGGTCCGTCCTGCACGTCCGTCATGGCGGTCAGAAACTCGTTTCTTGAACCAAATTCTCAAAAGTTAAAGTGTTTTGCAACGGGAGCTCACGACGGTTCGTCGTGGATGTGACGGCACGTCCTGCAGGTCCGTCACAATTTACAGAGAGTCAATTTTCAGTACCCAATTTCAAAATTCTAAGTGCCATGGGACGACACCTCCTCGACGGGCCGTCGTGACCACGACGGTCCGTCGTTCCATCCGTCGTCCCAGCCAGTTTTTCCAGAATTAAAATCTGTTGCTCAAAACGACTAAACAGGTCGTTACAATAGATACCAATTTACCCATCGTTCGTCCCTGAACGATCAAAAGAAGAAAAACAATGGCGAAAAGGAGTACCTGAATCTGTAAACAGATGTGGGTATTTTTCTTGCATATCTGCCTCCTTCTCCCAAGTAGCCTCTTCAATCGGTCGATTCTTCCATTGAACTTTGATGGATGCAATCTCTCTCGACCTTAACTTGCGAACTTCTCTATCTAATATAGCAACCGGTTCCTCTTCATAAGTCAAGTTCTCGTCCAACAAAACTGAATCCCAACGGATAATGTAGTTTCCATCTCCGTGGTATCTCTTCAACATGGACACATGAAACACCGGATGCACTCCGGACAGCCCTGGGGGCAAGGCTAATTCATAAGCCACCTCCCCTATTCGCTTTAGTACCTCGAATGGTCCAATATACCTTGGACTTAGCTTACCTCTTTTTCCAAACCGCATCACCCCTTTCATGGGCGAAACCTTCAACAAGACTTGTTCACCTTCCATGAACTCCAAGTCTCTAACCTTTCGGTCTGCATACTCCTTTTGTCTACTTTGAGCCGCTAAAAGCTTTTCTTGAATAGCTTTCTTCTCCATCATAGAATCTCTTAACAGATCAGTCCCCCAAGGTCTAACTTCAAATGCATCAAACCACCCAAGGGAGATCTACACCTCCTCCCATACAATGCTTCAAATGGGGCCATGTCGATACTGGAGTGATAGCTATTATTATATGAAAACTCTGCCAAAGGTAAGAAGCTATCCCAATGGCCACCAAACTCTATCACACATGCACGAAGCATATCCTCCAACACTTGAATCGTTCGCTCAGACTGACCATCGGTCTGAGGGTGAAATGCCGTGCTAAGGTCCAACCTAGTACCTAATTCAGCATGTAATGTCCTCCAAAACTTAGAAGTAAACTGCGTACCTCTATCTGATATGATTGAGAGTGGAACTCCATGCAACCGAACGATCTCTGAGATGTAGATCTTGGCTAACTTCTCTGCATTGTAGGTCACCTTGACAGGAATGAAGTGCGCAGACTTAGTCAACCTATCAACGATCACCCAAATGGAGTCATACTTACCCAAGGTCTTTGGAAGACCAACCACAAAGTCCATTGCGATCTCTCCCACTTCCATTCAGGAAGGCATTCTCTGAAGTGTTCCTCGGGCCTTCGGTGTTCATACTTTACTTGTTGACAATTGGACATTTGGCCACAAACTCAACAATATCTCGCTTCATTCTACTCCACCAGAAGTGTTGCTTTAGGTCGCGGTACATCTTGGTTGCACCAGGATGTATAGAATATCCGAACTATGAGCTTCTGCAAGAATAGTGGTGATTAAATCATCGATGCGGGGCACACATACTCTTCCCTTAACCCTCAAAATACCTTACCCATCGATTATTGCTTCCTTGGCCTCTCCTTGCAACACTTTATCTCGAATTCGCCTTAGTTTCTCATCATCAAACTGTTTCCCCTTAATCTGATCAAGAAAAGAGGATTTTGCCTCTACACAAGCTAACAATCCTCCCTTCTCGTTTATTTCTAACCTCATAAGGTCATTAGCCAAAATTTGCACTTCTCTAGCCAATGGGCGTCTAGAAGCTTGCAAATGAGCTAGACTTCCCATACTTCCGGCCTTTCTACTCAAGGCATCTGCCACAACATTCGCCTTTCCCGGATGATACAAGATAGTGATGTCGTAGTCCTTCAGTAGTTCCATCCATCTCCTTTGTCTCAAATTCAAATCTTTCTGAGTAAAGACATACTGTAGGCTACGATGGTCCGTATAGACCTCACACTTAACCCCATACAAGTAGTGTCTCCATTGCTTTAGTGCAAATACTACCGCGGCCAATTCCAAGTCATGAGTTGGGTAGTTACGTTCATGCACCTTTAATTGCCTCGAAGCATACGCAATCACATTCTTCTCTTGCATTAGCACTGCACCCAACCCAGAATAGGATGCATCACAATAAACAATAAAGTTTTTACCCTCTACCGGCAAGGTGAGGATAGGCGCAGTAGTCAACAAAGTCTTAAGCTTCTGGAAGCTTTCCTCACATTCATCCGACCATACAAATGGAACATTTGCTTAGTCAAGTTCGTCAATTGGGAAGCAATGGAAGAGAATCCCTTGACGAATCGCGGTGGAGCGGTAGTAGTAGCTAGCTAACCCAACAAAACTCCGTATTTCTGACACGTTAGTGGGTCTTACCCAATTTTTCACTGTTTCAATCTTAGAAGGATCTACCATCACTCCCCTTAGAAACCACGTGCCCCAAGAAGGACACTGAATCTAGCCAAAACTCACACTTGGAGAATTTCGCATAAAGCTTTTTCTTTCTCAACAACTCTAACACCATTTTCAAATGTTCCTCATGTTCTTTCTTACTCTTCGAGTATATCAGTATATCATCAATAAACACAATCACAAAGAGGTCCAAGTATGGCTTGAAAATCCCGTTCATCAAGCTCATAAAGGCAGCAGGGGCATTAGTAATACCAAACGACATTACCACAAATTCATAATGCCCATACCTAGTTCGAAAAGCAGTCTTTGGCACATCCGTTGCTCGTATTTTCAATTGGTGATAACCGGCTCTCAAGTCAATTTTTGAGAAGACACAAGCACCTTGTAACTGATCGAACAAGTCATCAATGCGAGGAATGGGGTACTTGTTCTTAATAGTTACCTTGTTCAACTGTCGGTAATCTATGCACATTCGGAAACTCCCATCCTTCTTCTTCACAAATAGCACCGGAGCACCCCAAGGAGATGCACTTGGTCTAATGAAGCCTTTGCTCAACAACTCTTGAAGTTGTGCCTTTAACTCTCTTAATTCGGCGGAGCCATTCTATACGGGGGTATATAAATGGGGCGAGTACCGGGTTCCAAATCGATGCAGAAGTCTATATCCCTATCTGGTGGCATACCGGGAAGATCTGCAGGGAACACATCCAAAAACTCACAGACTACCGAAACTGACTCAATCGAAGGTACTTGAGTGTGTCATCCTTGAGATGTGCCAAGAAAGCTAAACAACCCTTTACTAACCATTTCTTAGCACGAAGAAAGGAGATTATACGCACCGGATTGGAAGTGTAGTCACCCTCCCACACTAACGGATCTGCCCCAGGCTTGGCTAACGTTACCGTTTTAGCATTACAATCCAAAATCGCAAAGTTCGGAGAAAGCCAAGTCATACCCAGAATTACATCAAAGTCACCCATTTCTAAAATAACCAAATCTACATAAGTGTTGCTCCCCACAAAATTCACCACTAACATGACCTATATACCTTTCAACTATCACCGACTACACCCACCGGAGTAGAAACACGAATAGGCATGTCAAGTAATTCACAATGTAAATTTAGACCATTAGCAAATGAGGAAGATACATATGAAAACGTGGAGCCAGGGTCAAATAATACAGATGCCATGCAATCACAAACCAAGAGATTACCTGTGATAACAGCATCAGACGCCTCCGCTTCAGACCTCCCAGGGAAAGCATAACAATGGCCCCATTATTTGTCTGTCCGTTGCCCCTACCATGTTGTGTAGTAGTGGCTCCGTTTTGCCCATCACCTCTGCCGTTTTGGTGACCGCCATTACCTCGACCACCACGTCCTCCAGAAAAACGCCTCTACATGACCACCCCTACCTCTAGCTAGTGGGGCTCTGTACTCTGTTTTGGACAATTCCTCCTAATATGTCCAATCTCCCCACATCCATAGCACTCTCTGGAGTCAGGCATGGGTCTCTCGGAGTAGTGTTGACCGTTCTGAGGTGGACCCCCAACTACAGTCTGTAGTGAAGACTGAATTGGTCGAACTGAGTGACCTCCGGAGTTCTGTCCTCTAGAGTAGGAACCATTAAACTCACCTCCCCTTCGAAATCTCTTTGATGTCGATGTCGTGGTGAAGTCATCTGGCTTCACTCCTTCCACCTCTATCACAAAGTCTACCACCTCTTGGAAGGATGTTGCTGTTGCCGCTATCTGTAAGGCTGAAATCCGCAATTCTGACCTCAACCCCTTCACAAAACGGCGGATCCGTTCTTGTGGACTGAAACAAAGTTGGGTGGCATATCTGGATAGTGCGCGAAATTTAGCCTCATACGCGTTTACTGTCATCCTTCCTTGTTCAAGACTCAAGAACTCATCCCTCTTTCTATCTCTCAAAGTCCTTGGGATATACTTCTCCATAAACAGGGTAGAGAATGATTCCCAAGTCATAGGTGGTGACTCCGTTGGTTAACACTCAACATGTGAACGCCACCACATTTTGGCGTTCCCTTGGAACTGATAGCTCACGAACTCGACACCAAACCTCTCTACTATCCCCATATTGTGTAGTAGCTCATGGCAATCAACCAGAAAATCATAAGCATCTTCAGATTCTGCACCCTTGAAGACTGGAGGTTTCAGTTTCAAGAACTTACTAAAAAGTTCATGTTGATCGTTTGTCATAATAGGCCCAGTAGTCAGACGTGGAAGGGTGCCTATTCCCAATGTTGCATCCATGCGGGGAGCCATAGTAGCCGCATGTCGTATTTCTGAAATCGGAGGTGTTGGTGCAGAAACCACTGGAGGTGCTTGACCCTGATCAGACAACCCGCTAAGATAAGCAAGTACTTGGTTGATCATCTCTGGGGTAGGTTGGGGTGGCATTTCCTCATTCTGTCCTTGTTCAGTTTCCCCTTCCTCACCCTCTCTACTACATCCTCAGTCGGTGGAGGAGTCACCGCCCTAGTATCAGATGGGCTAGGGGCTCGTCCTCTCCCTCTAGAGGACGTCCTCCCACGACCTCTTCCACGGCCTCTTGCCGTTACCTTCCTCGAGCCACAGCCCCAGTGGCTGGCTCAGTAGTTTCCTGTCTTTCCGTTGTCGCTGCTGGTGCGTTCGTTGCTCTAGTTCTAACCATCTGCGAAATAGATGAAGATGGTCAGATACCAATTTGTATCACCTAGATACCAATTGGACTCAAGTAGAGCACGAAAGAAAGAACGAATGAAAGAATGGAATTTTCCTAAAGTCTTATAGCCTCTCAAAGAAAAGTAAAGGCGTCCCCCTACCGTTCTTTAAGACTCTACTAGACCTTTTTTGTGTGATGAGACCAATGAACCTAATGCTCTGATACCAAGTCTGTCACGACCCGAATCGGGGACGCGACTGGCACCCACATTTACCCTCCTATGTGAGCGAACCAACCCATCTAAATCTTAACATTTCAATATAATATCAACAGAAATAATGCGGAAGACTTAAACTCATAATAAACAACTCAACTATTATTAATTCCCAAAATCTGAAGTCATCAGCACAAGAACATCTATCTCAAATTTCTAAACTAAAACTGTCTAAGAAACAAAATACTAAAAAGCTAGTCCATGCCGGAAGTTCAAGGCATCAAGACTTGAAGAAGGAGACCCAGTCCAAGCTAGACGCATTAGCTCACCCTGAATTTCCGATGGAGTGAAGACTGGCTTGATCTACTGCTGAGTCGAAGTTGACGGAACGTTTGCTGCATAACACAAATAACAAGGGGAAAACATAAAAGTAGGGGTCAGTACAACCACACGTACTGAGTAGATATCATCGGTTAACTCAAAATAGGCGATAATACATATCAAGTAATATTATAAATCAACTATAACTCAACATGTAGCAACAACAAGTATTATAATCGTCAATAAATACCATCAAGTTCATCCATGAGGACTCAAGCCTCAATACCATACTCATTTGGGAATTAAGTTCATTATGTTGAGTATATTAACATCTTTCAAGATTCATTATCTTTCTTCTCTTGTGTCGGTACGTGACACTCCGATCCCCTACCTCTATGTGTCGGAACGTGACACTCCGATCCCCTATATGTGTCGAAACGTGACACTCCGATCCCCTATATGTGTCGGTACGTGACACTCCGATCCCCTATATCTACGTGTCGGTTCGTGACACCCGTCCCACTAATACTATGTGTCGGAACGTGACACTCCGATCCACTAATACTATGTGTCGGAACGTGACACTCCGATCCACTAATACTATGTGTCGGAACGTGACACTCCGATCCACTAAATTCATTCTATCCGTTCATCAAGCCTTCTCTATACCAAGGCATCATCAATCCCATTACTTTAATTCGTCAAGCCTTCTTTTATACCAAGGCATCATCATTAATATCATAGATTAAAGTTTCTTTCAAGATTAGGGATTCAATGGTTTTCATCATGCTTGTTTTATCAAAATCACATAATCATGTTCATGCAAGCATACAATTAAGCATATAGGCAGGTTTACAATACCATCAACACATATTATTCACTATTAAGAGTTCACTACGAATATCGTAATATAAACCATAACCTACCTCCACTGAAGAATTGAATCAACAAGCTATCTTCTCAAAATCCTTGCTATCCTCTTCGTTTCTCTCTCTCTACTCGTTCGTTTCTCCTCTCTTTCTGTTCTTTTCTTTTGTTTTGTTTTATTCAAACCCTCTTTCTTTTACCCTAATTAAAAGTATAATTAAGTGTAAAGGAGGACAATAAAACCCACTAATTAACTTAAGGTTACCCCTTTTAACCCCAAGTAATTAGACCTATTAATATTAACCCTCAATCTTTATATTAAGGAAAGAATAGTCCAAAACGACCCCTAAAACGTGTGTAGAGGAATCCTATTTTGCCTGGGACTGCGCAACCTGTGACGGGCCGCCATGCCTGCGACGGTCCGTCACGCAGGTCGTCGCAACTGGCCAAAATCCCATCGTCACCACGGACACTGTGACGGTCCGTCACACTTGTGACGGTCCGTCCTGCACGTCCGTCATGGCGGTCAGAAACTCGTTTCTTGAACCAAATTCTCAAAAGTTAAAGTGTTTTGCAACGGGAGCTCATGACGGTTCGTCGTGGATGTGACGGCACGTCCTGCAGGTCCGTCACAATTTACAGAGAGTCGATTTTCAGTACCCAATTTCAAAATTCTAAGTGCCATGGGACGACACCTCCTCGACGGGCCGTCGTGACCACGACGGTCCGTCGTGACCACGACGGTCCGTCGTGACCACGACGGTCCGTCGTGACCACGACGGTCCGTCGTTCCATCCGTCGTCCCAGCCAGTTTTTCCAGAATTAAAATTTGTTGCTCAAAACGACTAAACAGGTCGTTACAATTATGATGATCATGACCTTGTCGGCATTACTTGAGATATTGTGATAGTTGTGTAGTGGAATTATGTGATGTATGATCATATCTATTTACATGTGATTAATGTGAAAGTATGTGTTCTTCTATTGACATTAGGTGATCATGTTAGACCATGACTATGTCCTTATGTGTGTATTCTTAGAGTTGACGTATGATTCTTCCTGCTTGTTTACGTGAGTATTATGATGATTATATTGATGAAATTATAGTAGTGAATAGGGTGTCCTATAAATGATGTTGGTTATACCTATGTGCTTTTAGAATAATATGCTATATTTGAAGTATGTGTGTCTTGTTTAGGTAGACCTAAGTCCCTTACTTGATACATGTATAATGAGAATATGAATTCTTGACTTAGGATGCTAAAACCTCTTATTCATGTATGTATGAATGACATTTGACCTTGTACATTGCTAAGAAGGTCCTTTATGTGTAACCTTCAACCTAGTTGTAAAGGTATGATATCCTTGAAGTCAAAAACCATAATGATATCCTTCTTGTGTGAATGGTGGACTTAAGGTTGGTTGGCTGGAACAACATGAATTCATCCTTAGGAAGATCGTTGAGCTATCCTCTTAACCATTGTAAGGCAACCCTAGGGGACCTCTTTGGTAAGGTGTAATGTGATTGGGTTGTGAACTTGATATGGAACCTCTTCATGTACTCCTTTATGTGAATTACTCTATGAGAACAAATGCTAGCACCGAGTAAGTATGGTTGGACAGTAGATCTAGATAAATAGATAGCTAGAGTATAAAGGAACCCTTGATACTCCCGAACCATATGCCTACATGGGATGTGTCCAAGTTTTACCATTGGCAAGTAGAACACCCTCTGTCGGAGTAGGTTACAACTCCGGATTCCATGCTTAGTTACCATGGTCTATGTTGATTATTGTCTATTATCATCATATGAGATACCCACTAGGGAGAAGTTCTATAAAACTTAGGCGGTGGTATGTGACACTATCTAGACATTGCACAACAGGCTTTGAAGTTGTTAGTAAGTGAGTCCCTAGGTCTTCTTCAAGACCATTGCTTAAATGTCCTTATGTGATGAATGTCTCTTAATGAAGTAGTAAGGTTAATGAATCAAGTTGGGAAGTATGTTAATGATTAAGTACTCACCTAGAGTAGTTTTAGAGTTGCTTAGTTAAGGTATGAAGGGGGCATAGAAATGATCACTTCATGTCTTACCTAGGGAAGTCTTAAGAATGAATCTAGATAGGGAAGTAAATTGAATAAGTAGATATGATCTAAACTTATGTATTCTGAAGGATTATTTAGGTAATCTTGGAGAGGGTGTATGGGCGTTCTCTTCTTGAATTACTTAAGTAAGTCTTTTGATAACCTTTGGAAGGAGACTGTCATATATATATATATATATATATATATATATATTATATATATATATATATACTATATATATATATATATATATAATATATATATATATATATATATGTATATATATATATATATATATATGTTGTGTTATGAAGTGAGATGATCTTATCCTAGGTACTCTAAAGGATCTCTTAGGTGTGTGTGAAGGGATTGTGTGGACGGTCGTTTCATAACTCACTCAAGTGAGCCTTAGAATCACCTTTGGTAGGAGGATGCTATAGTTGTGTGACTTATAGGTGATATTGATGCTATATTGTAAGGTGTGAGCTTTATTGGAAGTTACAATGAAGTTACATTGAAGTTCACTGAAAGCTTACTTAAGGTTTCATTATTTAATATAAATTGCCTATGACTTGTAATGTGTTCTAATTGTGATGTTTGGTGTTTAAATATTATTATTATACTTTTAATATGATGGTTTAATTAAAAAGAGCGTATTTCTGATAAATATCTGTTTCTCATGACTATATGCATTAAGCCATACTTAGTACATGTGTTTGTACTAATTCAATACATTTTGTTATATCTAAAGGTATAAGTAGAAGATGAGAAACGTCTTGAAGCAAAGCTTGGAAACTAGGATTCTTTCAAGCAAGTTGAAGTATGTCCCCTCACTTGACTCGAGGACATAACAATCTTTAGATTTCTTTTATTCGAAGTATTGTAATAGACTAATTTCTATATTCGTATTGTATGAGCCGTGTCCCAAGTATTCTTGAGTCTAAGATTGACATATGTTGAGACTTAGTGTTTTGTATGATTTTAATATGAAAGATGTTTTAAGATATTTTGTGTGAAAAGTTTTAATTCCACACTACTTTTCATACATGTATGCAATGAATTATGTCTAAGGGCTTGTACAAGAACTCCGAGAGGTCAAGTACGCCGTGTGACAACTCGAAGGTTGCCCTAACTTCTAGGGGGTACTTTGGGTCATTACAAAAGTGGCCTTTGAGGTGATTTCTCTACTTATAAATAGAGGTATCATTCTCAATGTATGATACACTTGAATAAGAAGAAAGTCATCTCCTTCATCTTTATATCTTGGTTTTTTCTATTTACATTATATTATTCTTAGTTTATATTTTACAACACACATATGACAAATTTATCATTTTTTTAAAATTAAAATCACTCTCTTTGCTTAACATATCAGAAATCTACTTATTCTTTTTTACTGCTAAAATATTTAATTTGTATTTTATTATACACATCTCTTCATTTTGAATAATAATATGTCTAAGATTTAATTAATTCATTATTTTTTCAAAATAACAAATTCAAGTTAGCTTACTAATTTTTCAATAAAAGTTTTTTTTTCCATATTTTTCCAATACATAATCAAATGTTTTTATTTTATTAAAAAAAGAACAAAAATAGAATTAAAATCATTACTACTTATTTCAATTAAAATAAACCATGTATTAATAAGTAGCAAAAAATATATGTAATACGATTATCATAACGTGAATTCAAATGAAAATATTAAAATAATTCCCTTTTTTAATAGAAAACAAATGAATGTGGTAAAACTAATAAAACTAATGATAAATGAAAAAAAACTTAATACTATACATAAATAGAGGTTCGGGGGTTCATTATCAATTTATTGATTTATGACTGTATAAATATTTAATAATTATCCACTCAGTATAAGCTAAAGGCTTGATTCAGTGGTTCATTGAGTTCAAGATTTTGTCAAATCTTCTCTTGATGGTTTAGTGGCGAACTGGGTTTAAGATTCTGTGAAATCTCCTCGGGTGCACAAGTTAAGGTCTGAGTAGCATTTCTTTAAACCAAAATTTAGCTTGATGTTGCTACTTTCTATTAGAATTGATTTTAATCTACTTACTTATATTGACCTGACCCATTCATATCTGATCCGACCTAATTTATTTATATCTAATTCGACCCGTTTATATGTGGATAATATTGTGTGCATACTTATTTTCTTTTCAACCTCCTCAATGAAAATTCTGCCTCTGTCACTACCATACCCTCATCCCTCTCCTAAATCTTTGTATTTAGTATGTTTCTATCCTCAACTCATACCATGTTTCTCTTTATTTAATATAAGATATTCTTTTCTCTAATTTTTTTTGTACATAAAATAATTTAAAAAATATTTAATGACATTGCTAATATTTTATCCGTATTGAGTCTTTACTTATTTGACAAAAAACACACTTTTCTATTTTAAACTTTATTTACTTTAAATTATCCTTATAACATCACAACATTTTTTCATATTCTTAAACTTCAAAATCAATTAAATTACATTACATAAATTGAGAATTCACTTCTCTAGTAAGCTTTACCTTTGCTAGGGTTTATTTATCCTTCTCACTTCTAACAGACTTTCACAAAACTCTTCATTAGGGGGAAGATGGGCCTCATCTCATTCTGATCATTTTCTTCTAGGAAAAGAAAAAATTGCATATAATGTCTACTCTTGACAAATTTATCATTTTTTGTAAAAAGATTAAAATCACTCTCTTTGTTTAATCTATATCTATGTCTATATCTATCTATCTATCTATCTATCTATCTATCTATCTATCTATCTATCTATCTATCTATCTATCTATCTACCTATCTATATAATATATAAAAGTATATTAAAAAAAGTGATGTGACTCCTATATTTTGGCCAAAAATTCTATTTATCTTTTTTTTCTTCCACTTTGACTATTTTTTAAAATTATTATTGTATAAAATAATATTCTTAATATTTAATATAAAAAATTTCATTGTCGTTATTTCCATTAATATTTAATTAATTAATCCCTTTCTTGAGTATCATCATTGTTCTTCCTTGATGATGACCTTTTATTTTGAGCTTATGAATTTCCAGAAATTCACAACTTTTTATGGCAAATCATAAGTTTATGTTTTGGAGAAGAGAATATATCAAAATGGACACAAACCCTTGGGACGAGGCCATTGGCTAAGAGCCTGCTGCTATGAAAAGTTGTGCACCAACCACATCAGAGTTGGCATGTCAAGACCCGAGCTTAAACCCCAGATGTGACACGGTGTACAAGACTCCAAAAAATCTTATACGAGCCTAAAAAAGGTCACCATATAAGATAATATCAATAGTGAATAATTTAAAACTCTTTTAATACATACAATCGAAAACATTATTTAAAACAACGGAAGTATGCTTGTCTCACATAGCCATCTAAAAACATTTTGAATCAAAAGTAGGTTCACGACCCTTACAATATAAAGTGTAAAAACTATCTAGTACAATAAAAGACATGAAACATAAATAAATCCCTTGTCCTCGGATCCATGAGGACATACCACAAGCTTTGTAAAAACTCAATCCCAGCCCTTTGAACTAAAAGAAATCAACTTAAGCGCCTTAACCTACACATTGTAGAAAAAAAGGTAAAAATATGGGTTAGCACACAAAAATGTACTAAGTATGATAGCCATGCAAAGACCATGCTTAAAAAGCACATTTTGGTTGAAAACCAAGCTATATGCCAATTTTGAGAAGCAACATGAACTTTAGTATAAAAAGGCATAAGATACAAACATAATCAACATATAAGTCATTACATCACATTAGATTCTTCACCTTAAGTAACCTAAGCAATACTTGTGCAATATAAGAATAACATCCCATACTACTATTCCTACTAAGTACCTTTTTGAGGCCACCATAGATTAACTTATCCTTCTTCATTACTCATATTTAATCAATACTCATGCATAAGGAACACATACATTTCATAAGTTATGACAAGGAAATTAATTTATAATACAATCCAAGTAAAGCATTTATCATTAAATTAAGATTTTAAGTCAATATTCTCATTAGATTTATTAAGAGCACATTCATTCATTATATATTAAGACATTGGAGAATCACACCATAGACCTCTCAAAGACAATTCGTGCAATGATCGAATGACATCCCATACTACCACCCATACTTCATATTCCCTCTAGAGCAACTATAACACGTATCTTACATGATTGGAATAAACATTAACCGACATATAACATGTGAGTTTAAAATGGAGTGCAGTGTCTATCCCACACCATAAAGGGTTGTCTACTTGCCTAAGGTAGGACCGGAAACATTTTAGCCTAGGTGGATCCACTAGCCAATAAACTATGCGAGCACATAGTTGTGAGATAAGAAATATGTTCATTGAAACCCGGCCTAACATAGGGAAAACTTCCATCTTACCATATCCACTCGGTACTTAGCCTCCATTCCCATAGGGTAGTTTATTTTTATTAACATTATTTTACTTGAGAGGGCTACCAACATTAGGTCTACCGACACAAAGTACATTACACATGAAAGGGTCACCACCATCATGTCTACCGATTCAAGGTACATTATTAGGACAATCATTGAATCCTCAAGAAAGGTCCACCAATATTAGGTCTACCGATACAAGGTTTATCATAACATTATTTCCTAGACTCATCATTAAGGGCTACCTCCATTAGGTCTACCAGTTCAAGACATATCCTTGAATACTTCATCATTCATATATGAAAGGGCTAACAATATTAGGTCTACAAATTCAATGTTCATTAAGTCAAGATACATTAGTAACACTAGAAGAGGATGCCTAAGCCTACCAATTCAAGGTACATTAATCAACATTACTTTTATTTATACAAGAAGAGGATGCCTAAGACTACTAATTGAAGTGCAAATTACATTGAAGAAACCCTTCACATTCTATCATCACCATCATCATCATTAATAAGTGTTAATTAAGATTAAGCTTTCAATAATAAAACAATTGCATTCTAGATATGATCATAATACTTTCATTGAAATCATAAAGCACATGCATAAAATCATGATTTATATATCAATTCATCATACTTTGCCCTTCAAGGCCATGAATCAAAATTCACCACCACACCTAGCATACTACAATTTAGGCATGAATAATGACATAATTCAATAAACTAAATCAATATAGACTCAATCTCTTCACATGCTTCTATGATCATCAATCCCAAATCACAACTCACAACTTAGTATTTTTGGGAAATCATGGGTACGTGGGGTAAATTCATCATAATTCAACATTTATTCATCAATTCAAGCATAATTAATCATATATACCCTTTGAAAAAGTTTTGAAATTCAACTCGTGACTTAGAGTGAAACCTTAACTTTTAAGGGAATTGGAAAACTGAAGTCATGTTTTGAAGGGACTCCTTGGATGGAAGCTAACTAAATATGAAAACTACCATACCTCAATAGAAGAAACTCCACAAAATTGAAGAGAAAAGATGAAATCTTAATCTCCAAACGTTGACTTCTTTTTCTCCAATGGTGGTTTCTAGAGAGAATTATTTGGAGGAGAGGTAGTTTCTATTTGTGTGTATTGGGAATAATGAATTGAAAAAGGGTGTTTAATAGTTTAAAAAGCCTTAAATAAGTGATATAATACAATATAAACTGTCCCCAACCATAAAAAATTAATTAGGAATTTACCGAATTGACTATCCCTTGACCGAGCTTGGACAACTTTTGTAGGTGAGACGTACACCCCTAGACCTACGGACCACAAGTGGGATCACGCCCCGTTATGTAGGTTCATAGGAGGGTTCGAGACTCACCATCTTGGGCTCTTGAATTAGGGATTAGTTCCATGGGGCTCGGATGGACCTACACCTAGTAGCTCCCATCCGTAGGTCATGAAATATTTGACAATTTTTGGTTCTTCGGCAATTTTTGGGGTTAGGCTTTAGGGTCCTCCTTAAGGTACTTTGTTGTTCATTGGGGAGTCGTTCCTGGATGTTCAACCCCTAAAATCCTCAACCAAATCTCGAGAACTCAATTTATGACATAAAACCCCATAACAAACTCAATAACATGATCGTTAGGCTCTATTTTCACCTACTAGTTTTCCGAGTCATTACATTATGTGCCTTTTGGAAACATTCGTCCTCGAATGGAACATTTAAAGAGTTTAAGGAATTATAGACTTAATACTAGCAACCCATAATTAAAATAGATCATAAAAATCCATACAATTAGGAGGAAACATTAACTCCATCTGCAACATACTCCATGCAACACAAGAAAGTATGAACTACATCTACAAACTCATTATGCATATAAACTTCAACATTTCTCATTTCATTGGAGGAATTACTTTCTCCAACTCAAATCATGCTCATGATAATATCATGGATCAATTTATGCATTTACTCTTAAAAGCACATTTAGGCATGTTCAACAATTCACCTCATGAAGCATATAGACATCTCATACTAAATGCACATCAACATGAGGAACATAATTCATAAAAACATTCATTTTCTAATTCAATATAAACTCATCATGAACATGCATAACATAAGGAGACTATGGAAACATATAATAAAAAATAACTCAAAACATGAAAGAGGCTCCAAGGAACTCTTGGTGTAAAGCTTGAATAGGAATAAAAGGAAATATATAAGGATATCAGAATTCTCAACAACCTTACTGTTCAAAATACAATCTCCTCGTTGGAAGTAAATCCATACTAAGGCTACCATGAAAACAGCACAGAGACCTTAACAAGACATTCACAACTATAAGGAACTATCAACATACCAGTGCCTTCATCTGAAAGTGCTCTCTTGTCCCCTCTAGACTGAAGTGCATAGAAATGACCATGCTTTGGAGCATTAGGATATGGGCCACCATGAGAAGCTTGTTTGGCCTCTCTTCCTTTGGCTGCAAGAGTATGGAAATTTCACTTGATAATCACTTTTTCCACAACCATATCACCCATTAGTACCGAGGCACTTCCCATAATGCTTATTTCCACAAATGGTGTAAGTAGGTTTACTTAGATAACCATAGGATTGCTTGAAGAATCTTGGTTAGAAGCTCTCTTTTTGAACCTTGGTTGACCTTGCTCATCGGACCTAGCTCTTTTCATCTCCCTATTCCTTTTCCTAATTTTGACTCCTCAATTTGTTTAACATACACCATAAGCCTAGAGATATTTATCTCATCATGGAGCATTACTGTACGACATTCTTTCTCAACTAAGGCGGACACACCCATCACATATCTACTCATCTCATCCCTCATATTCGGCACCAAAGACGGAGCATACTTAGACAATAGGGTAAATTTAAAGGAGTACTCTTGAACACTTATGCTACCTTGCCTAAGGTGGATAAATTCTTGCATCTTAACTTCCCTTTTTCACGAGGAAAGAACCTATCAAGGAATGCTTTTCTAAACACCTCCCACTTTATGGGACCCGCTCCTACCGGCTGTTGCTCTTCCATTGACTAAACCAAACTTAGGCAACATCCTTCAATTGATAAGTGGCTAGTTCCGCTTTTTTTTTTTTTTTTTACTAAAGTCACCCCCATAGCATCAACTACCGTAAACACCTCATCCACAAACTCTTGGGGATTCTATCCCACCTTGGATCAAAGAAACACAAGAGGATTCATCCATATAGAATCCCTAAACCTAGATGCTGTTATTCTCACATTAGGGTTTATATGAGTCTCAACACCCCTATTTACTTGAGTCATCATAGCTTGGGCTTGAGTAGTTATGGCTTGAGACATCATTAGAAGAACCGACCTCATTTCTTCATTGGACATAGCTTGAGGATCAGCCAAAACTTGATTGACTTGAGGAACTTAGAGACCATCGGGAAAAACTCCC
Organism: Solanum corneliomulleri; assembly: GCA_027704805.1. Classification (NCBI taxonomy): domain Eukaryota; kingdom Viridiplantae; phylum Streptophyta; class Magnoliopsida; order Solanales; family Solanaceae; genus Solanum; species Solanum corneliomulleri. The sequence goes on from JAKWIY010000401.1 coordinate 28,208, forward strand.
TCATTCACAATCTCCTCTTCCATACTTCTTGCGTTTACCCTTCTTGTATTCATATCCTATAAACACAAGAGAAGGGTCAGGATAAGTAATTTTATACATTTAAACTATATGGCATGACTTAAAGCGTAATGAAAAAAGTGTAGTTTCCTAACGTCTTATAGCCTCCCATTCATATATGTGGTGTTCTTCACTTTCATGAACAAAACTCTACTAGACGTGGCTTGTGAGCTTGTGAGACATCAATCCTAAAAACCATCCCAAAATATTATGATGTGATACCATGTTTATCACAACTTGAGCCTATACCTTGGACGTTAGACAACGTATAAGAATTTGAAAAGCCTTATACAAGCTGCATAACATATCATCACATAAGATAATAGAAATAGTGTGGAATTGAAAACTCCTTTATCCCATACAATCAAAAATATCATTTAACATATCGAAAGTCTACTTGTCTCACACGCCCATCTAAATACATCTTGAAACAAAAGTAGGGTCACAACCATTACAATAAAAAGTTTAAAAAGTATCTAGTATAATAAAAGGCCTGAATATTAATAAAACACATGTCCTGAGATCTATGAGGACATAACACAAGCTTTGGAAGAACTCAATCCATGCCCTTTGAACTATAAGGAATAAACTTAAGTGAAAGAAACCTAAACTTTGTAGAAAAAAGGTAGAAATAGGGGCTAGCACACAAAAATATACTAAGTATGATAGCCATGTAAGAACCTGTCACATCCGGGTTTACCCCCTAGACGTAACTGGCGTCGTCGTCGTTTTTAAGGACTAAGACTAGCCTCTTAGTGTCATGTTCATTACATTCATAGGTTGAAAAATGCAAAAAAATTTAGAACTTTCATTATCAATGCTTGGAGGTTTACATAGAGCTCTACATACACATAATATATATTCATATCGAGTATAAATAGACCCTTCCTATAGGAAGGTTACATAGCCTTTTACTTTTATTGCACATGCATATACGTAAAATATAGAAATAGTCTCAACGATTGTCTCATCTCATACGATCAAAACGAATATCAGAATATGGGCATATCCCTTACATCAATCCAACAAGACCATGTATAGGTCATACGAAAGTATAATACTCCATTAAAAAGGAAAGGAATGAAAGAGTCAATAAGATCATAACAAAATCCATAAGCTAGTTGATGGCATTACACTCAAAAGTTGAGGACCTACCCCACTTGGATGAAAGAAGAATCCAAGCCTTCAAAAATGTCGCCTTCCAAACTCTTCAACGAGCGGAACCTAATATGTTTGGGAAAAGGAAAGAAAATGGGGTTAGTACTCCACGTGTACTAAGTATGGGATCTTATGAATATACACAAGCAAAACATGCGAAAAAGGACTTTTTTTTTAACCAAAATATGCCAAATTACCCCTTTAGGGACCTAATGCAAAGTCAAGTAAGTCATATCAACCAACCAAACATGCTTACTATCTCAACAAGTAATACTTATCCCAACATACTTGAAACCATGATTTAATTCAACCCTAACATCAAGGAATAATATCACAAGAATGAATAAGAGTCAAACATATCATAATAAGCAAGACAACTGCTCACAAGTCCTTATCAAGTCAACAATTGCAATGACCAAACAAAGCCCATTTCCTTTATCAATCAAGTATCCTCAACAAGAAAACCTGACTAATGTACAACTTTACCTATCATGGCATTAAGGTTTACATTCCATCATATATTAACATTACAACCCCAATTATATTCATAAATGAACTAATCAACATATAGTATCAATAATATTCCATAGTCATCATATATACATCACATATTATCATAGCATAAACATATATAAGAACCTCCTCCTAAGACTCCCCTCAAGGCTAACTAGTGCAATGTTTAGGTAGAGTCCCATACCCCTACCTAGACTAAGCTAGACCGCTTAGGTCATCCAAGTTAGAGTTCAAGTACTTTAATTTGTTTTACCGTTTGGGAACATCTTACCCTAACCAACATAGACCACATGATCTAGTGTGGAATCCGGTGTTATAAAACCCTACACCAAAAGAAGGCGGACTACTTTCCAATAGTACCAAAACATGAAACATCGCAACTACGTAGATCCACTAGCTAGTATTCCTATGAGGGAACATAGTTCAAGAACTAGGTTATAAGTTGGGACCCTCTTTATGCGCCATGCATTATAGTCTGCAATCTCAAGAGTAACATAGTGTTCCTACCTTCCCTATGTGGGAAGGGACACTTCTTAATCTAGTTCACTCGGTGCTAAGCTAGAGTCCCTTTTTGAAATGTGTTTAAGCCTTTAATTATAAATCATAGCTTAATTTAGGCTATAGGGTATACCCCTTGTATAATCATCATCATCCATAGTTCAATAGGAATTGTATGAGTATAAATCCTTTCATCACAATTCATATAAGTGAGGTTAACACATTAGCATTTCATATCATATCAAGGCATATTGATAGTTTTCACCATCCTTATATCACATACACCTTAATCAACCTCACAAAATAGTCAAGACATTTCAATTCAACATCATACCACCCTATAATCGTAGTATAAGGCATACTCCAATGTAATATCATGACATAACAACAATTAATCACAATTGGAATAAAGATAAGATTCTAAGACTTACCAAGTCTTTCTCATAGTCTACCATCAATGTCTTACCATCAACCTATAACTCAACCCAATTTGGGGATTAACATATCAAACACTTATAACCAATAAGATAACAAGGCCAATTGCATCTTTATAACACAATTAAACTCTAGATCACAACTTGACACAAGATGCATAGGCTAATTTCACATTATAATTCATAACCTAAATCACATATCAAGAAATAACATTATAGGTCTATAATTCATCTTAATTTCATCATAATAACACCATAGGATAGTAATCAAATCAACAACCAACTCAATTGAATGATCATAATACAATGTATGTCAAGATCACTACCTAGGGTTAGGGATAGAGGATCATATTCTTCAATTTAGACCAATCCATCAACAATTACCATAAAAAAGTTAAATTACATTTTAATATACTCAATATAACCCTAATAAATCATTAACAACTCAATGCATAACTTCAATTTCGTAATTGAATAAAACCCATAAGAAAACTAAACTTTTGAAATCTAGTTTGAAGGAACCCTTTGACGAAAGAGTCTCAAAGGTGAATAGAACCCATACCTTTATGTTTGTCAAAAATTTGATGGTTAATTCGTTCCTTTACATCCCCTAAACCCTAATCCTTGCTAGTCTTCAATGGTGAGTTCATGTAGAGAGAGAAATAAGACAGAATGAAGAGAGTTTATTTGTGAGTTGTCTTTAGGTTAGTGAGGGTTGACGGTATTTATGGTGGGACTTAATCAAATTAATTAGTATCCCTTTAATCCCAAACTAACCCCTAAACCACCTAGTTAATTAAATAAACTGAATTAAAAATGTGCAGCAATAGGACACTCACAGACGAGACCCTGCTTACGGGCCGTCTGTGAGTCGACGGACATCCCCCCCTCCGTCCTGCACTCCGTCATCTTGGTTAGAGATTTTGCATTTAGGGGATTCCTCCATTGTCTTAGTGTGGGACGACGGTGGCATCGATGCCCTGTCGATCCACATACAGACCGTAGCCTACACCTCTGCACTCCGTTGATGGTTCAGAAGCTTGCCGATGAAGGGACCTTCTCCACAGCCTAAGTGTGGGATGGACGTTGCATCGATGCCCCGTCGATCCACAGACGGACCTTGTTCTGTCCCGTTGATGCACACTGCCAGGCAGTGTGTGCATCAGACTACAAGTGTCTTCTCAAGGGCCTTGGTTGGTCCTTGGGGAGTCGTACCTAGATGTTTCAACCATGAAATAACTCAAACCCTATTATATACCTTTCCACCATATTTCGTATATTTAAGAGACTCCTAAAAGTTAGTCAAATAGGCTAAGGTACACTAACATCCCTTTAAATAAACTTCCCGAACGTCATTGACGTTTTGGTTCTTAAACCTCCTAAATGACCTATATTCATTAAAATTGGACATATAAACAGTACTTAGACCTTATGACACCTATGTTAGGATTTACAATGTGTCTTGGACTTTCAAGGTGTTACAGAAGCATGCTTAAAGTCATTACATCACATTAGAACCTTCACCTTAGTAACCCTATTCTATACATGTGCAATGTAAGAATAGAATCTCATACTACTATTCCTACTAATTACAACTTTGAGGCCAACATATATGAACTTACCCTTATTAATTGCTCATCTTTATTCAATACTCATTTATATGGAACACATACATTTCGTAAGTCACAATAAGGATAATAAATCATAATACAATCGAAGTAAAGCATGCTTTATTACAACAACTATTTCATCAACATTCTAATTAGCTTCATTAAGAGCACATTAATTCATTAGACATTAAGACATTCAAGAATCACACCATAGCCCTCTAAAATCCTACTCGTGCGGTGCATCAATGACATCCTATACTACCACCTACACTTCATAGAAACACTTAAGAAACTATAGTACGTATCTAATATGATGGGAATAAGTGTTAACCGACATATACCATGTGATTTTAACATGGAATCAAGTGTCTACCCCACATAGTAAAGGGTTGGTCTACTTGTTTACAGGAGGACCGGTAACATTTTATCCTAGGTGGATCAACTAGCTAATAACTTATGTAGGAACATAATTATGATATAATGAAGATTTTTGTTGAAATCCAACCTAATGTAGGGAGAGCTTTTATCTTACTGATTCTTATCGTCATCAACGACACTAATCTAGGGTTTGACTGTCCACGATCGTCAATAGTATAGTAACCCAACCTAGGGTTAGGGTCATGTACTAAGGGAGCGGTTTCAATAATATGTAGTTAATAGAATTGGTCATAGATAAATAAATGTATGAATAAAAATTTTTAATCAAAAGGGGCGATACGAAGTGTCAAATATCAAAAGCGGTTCTGTCACTACTAGTAAAAAATTTAAAAATGCAAGGGGAATCAAGTACGGGGAGAAGTTGTTGGGGTGTGACCGCAATACACATTAATATAAATCGACGGTACATGCTTTTGATAGGAAATTTTGAAGATAATAGTGACTAGGCTAAGCTTTACATAGAAATAAGTGATCTCTCGAGCAACTTACCCCATTTCATCAAATATTTTCTAAATCACACCCCAAGAATGGGGGTTTTATCCACACATCAAGAAATAACAAGTTACACCTAAAATGATTATGAAATAAAATGGGTATAAGAATTTTACCTTGATTTAATCTAAGGACGAAAAAAGGGAAAAAACCCATTTTCAACTTGTCAAAGATGAACTCCATTCTTTAAATCTTCCAAAACCCTCTCCAAACTTGAGAGAAAATACAAGAAATATAATATTCAAAGGTAAAACTTACAATATGTTCGGACTCAAAAATAACAACTACAACTCTTATTTATTGTGTTTTTCAAATGTTGGTGCAATTGATAGTTCGGCAGAGTTAGTCGAGATCGCCGAATAGCTCGGTGATCTTCTCTTTACCTATTTCACTATCTTTTTCTTTCCAACAGTTTTTGGTTGGACTTGCTGTAACTATCGGTGGTCTAAGTATGGTATGCCGATCCAATACATGATTCCTCTTTGCTAGCTGCTCCGCCCATCTGCCATTATCCCCAAAATTTCATGTTACCATCGGTAATCAAACACCAGTGCAATGATCCAGTCGGTGGTGTGCCAACTTTGATACTCCTCACTGTTATTTTTATCACTTTTGTTCCCTCATTTTGTAACTTTCGGCGGCACGACTTCTTCTTCTTTCATAACCTTTTTGATTCTCTTCCTTAGGGTTTCACATATTGGAACGAAGGGCAACACATGGATCTTCGGGGATTTTCTAAGTGATTTTGGCGATGCTCATGCTTTAATTTTATTCATTCTTTTCAACATTTTTTTTCATGTTTTTTCTCTCTAGTATCCATTCTTTCCTTAAAATGTCAAATACCTGAAACTTGATAGTTTTCATTAGATATTGAGATAAAACAAGCATTAGAGGACACTATTTCTACTAGAATATAGCCCTAAATGAGCCCAATTTATGGACTCATCAATACCCCCAATTTAAAATTTTGCTTGTCCTCAAGTAAAACTCAAGTTCAGTCGTTCAAATAAGATGTTTGAAATAGTGCTATACAAGACTCAATCATGTACATACATAACATGACTTAAATTATTCGTGCAAAGATTAATTGTGTACTCAAAGATTAAAGTTGTGACACACCATTACCAAATATTCTCATGCACACAATACATTATACTAATGCAAGTTCAAGATTAACAACAACATCTAAAAGTCCTCACACAAAGAATGATTCCATATTTACACACATGTGTTACTAAATTTAAGATAAGGAATCAGATGCAACACTCACACTCAAAAAGAGGAACACAATGCATGTTTTCACCCCTAACTGTACCCTTATATTCCAACAAATCTTCGATTTGGCTTTCTCAAAATAAAAAAAGGTCTTTTCAAGGCCTGTAATGGGGCTGAGTGCAAAGGTATGGTCATTTTAGGCTCGGTATATTATCATCCTCTTGAGATGTGTTGATCTTAAAACATCCTCTTCCCTTCCTTCCTCAATTTTTTTCTAGTGCTTCTAAGTCATCTTTTATTCACTCTCCGTGAATTGCTTGGAAACCCAATTTGTATGACACATTTATTCCACAAGTCTTCTTTTTCATCATTTTTCTTTTGTTTTTTTAGGTTTCCATTTTTCTGCAACTCCAAGATTTAAAGGAGAGTTTTAATGCACTTCATGACTTTCCTATTCCTTTTCACGACACCCCCAACTTTAGATTTTCTCCTAAGTTGGATATTCACTAAATTACAAATCAAGAGGATTATAAGTATTGGATAAATTTAAGGTCTAGGGTTAATCAAGTTTTCTTCCAAAGAATGGTAAGGATAAAGGGTTGTTCAAAAGAGTTTCACACGCTCAAGCACTCTTTAAAGTTGCATTAGATCATTTCAAGAGCACACTTCACTAAATCAATCAGACTAACAGGCTAAATTCTAGGTTTATTCATGCTTGGCTCAAAGTAAGCTCATCAGATAAGGCATCGAACAAGCCAAACAAGACCACACACTTTCACTAGTGTGTAACGATCATCACAAGAGAAATCAATTTCATACATGGCTAATCACAATGAGACGCAAAGATTCCATATATTTTCTATGAAACTTCATTTGATCTCATTGTAGTTGCACATTCATCTTTGTTCAATTGAGACCACTATTTGAGTCATTGGTGTTGATCGAAATGATACTTAAACAAAAACACTCCCAACTTAAAACACTTCACATTGTCCTCAATGTTGGTGTACTAATCAAGTAATAAAAGCATAACCAAAAGTGATGAATTTAGACAAAGCATAAGCAAGCAAAGAGGGTTGAGAAGGAAGTTTTACTACTTTCGGCGCTGCGCCTAATGACCATTATTTGTTATTTGCTGCAGCATTTCACCTTTCTTTGGAAAGTCCATTTGGTTAGGTAGTTTGGCGGTTCTTTGGCCCTTCCACCTTCTGCAGCACTCAACAACACATTATTTAGCACTTGGTTTGCCTCCCAAGAAGCACATTATTTAACGTCGTGGCACGACATCAAAATTCTATCAAGCATCCTTTAAGTACAACTCTTTAACTAAGGAGATATCTAGACAGTCGTTGGGTAGTTTGGCGGTTCTCTGGCCCTACCACCTCCTGCACCACTCAACACACATTATTTAGCACTTGGTTTGCCTCCCAAGAAGCACATTATTTAACGTCGTGGCACGACATCAAAATTCTATCAAGCATCCTTTAAGTACAACTCTTTAACTAAGGAGATATCTAGACAGTCCCCAAAGTATGATTTCAACTGCTAACTATTCACTTTAAATGGAGGTCCTTCTTTACCTTCAACTTCTATGTCACCATTTCTGAACACCCGTCTTTCTTTGAAAGGTCTGCGCTACTTGGACTTGAGCTTCCTTTGAAAGAACCTTAACAACGAATTATACAACAACACCAGTATCCTATATTGAATTCCCTCTTTGATATTTTTGTATCATGCCATTTGTTCATTTTCTCTTTGTAAATTGCTGAACTCTCATAGATCGAATTCTAAATTCATCTACTTCATTCAACTTATTTATCCACTCACATGAGGCTTTAGTCCAATCTATGTTCACAGCTTTTAATGCCAATAATTCTTTGTGCTCTAACTCAATAGGTAGATTACACGACTTACCAAAACTAATTGATTCATGGACATTCAATAGAAGCAGTTCGATATGCCCACAGTGCATCATCAAGCTTTCTCGACCAGTCGGTTCTATTTTTGTTTACTGTTTTAACCAGAATGCTTCTTCACCCCATATTTACTTAATGCAATAGAAAACTACTTATTTGCAAAAATGCGATCCCCCATCACTAACAATTGCCCTTCGAGTCCAAAACCTTTAAAAGATTGAGCATTTTTGGTATTGAAAAACGCTTCACCAATCACTATTTGGGAGTGCGATAACTTCCACCCATTTGGAGACATAATCCACAGCTACCAAAATGTATTTATTCCAAAACAATATTACAAATTGGCCCATAAATTCAATCCCCCATACATTGAATAGTTTGACTTCCAAGATGG
>JAKWIY010000402.1:0-37043 GCA_027704805.1 Solanum corneliomulleri
TGAAAGAGGTGCTAGTTGTCTTAGCGGTTTTTTACAAGGTATTAAGAGTCGGAAAATAGTGAAATTTTTGTTGTAAGGTGTCAATGTATGTAAAGTATAGGATTGAAACTTTAGGGTACGACTCCCCAGGGACCACCCAAAGGGTCCTTGAAGAGGACCCTTCCATTTTTACCAAAAAATGTCAAATTAGAGTACTACCTACGCCTACCATCGACGAGGCATAGGTCAGTTGAAGGGGGTCGATGACTCTATCGATGGACACCAAAATATTGTAAAAAAGGATAAATACCATTGTCTCTAACAAAAAAAAAAAAAGGTTGTACAGGACGATGGGGTTCATGGCCGTCGATTGATGTATGGGCCCATAGGTTGGGGTCTCGTTGATCAGGACGACACTTTTCTATGAAGTTTAAATTTTTTTCATTTAATTAAGTCTTTTACTTAGCTGTTAATAGGGATTGGGGGTGGTGAATTAAATTTTATAAGCAACTATATGAACTATCTTAAGCATAAACCCAACTTAACCCTTCTAATTCCTAAAACACAAATTACTCTTCTTTCTTTCTACTTTCTCTCTCCCAATGAAACTCCATAGAAGATCTAGGTAAAAGTGTTATAGGGAATAAAGTAGGATACATGTCACCATCAATGTTCAAAGACTATCATGTGTGGGAACTTTTCATATTTGCGGTTTGTTTCCCCAATAGGCTCTTCAAAAATTGTTTTTAAAAAAGATTAATTTTTATGGGTTTCTTTCTAATATGAAATTCATCTTATTAATTATATTGTTTATGGTTTCATATGATTATTATTATATGATGTTTTATTATTGTTGAATGGTAATAGTTCTTGATGAATTAATCTAGCTTGTGGAATAGATCGTGAATTGACCCAAATCCCCAAACCTAGGTTATTAACTTATGTTTAGTTGATTGGTATTGATGAAATTGAGTATGCTCTTATGTTAATTACTATTGGATGATTTTAATAAAACTATTGATGGATTAAATTTTATTGAGTAAGGTTAAGACCATTAATGATGGCTTTTTGATGGAGAATTGGTACGATTTGTGATCATGAACTTTTACTTTAATTGTGATGGCTTTCACTCTGTGTTGATTTTCAATTGAAGCATGCCTTGTTATTATATTAATTAGTTGCTGAGATGATGATCTCACCTAAATTTCTTGATTATGTCAAGGAGTGAAATTATATTTAAGATGAAATCATATAAGGTTCTTTATGAAATGTCTATGTGCCTTATTATGACATGATGATGATAATGTCTTCATCTCACATATAAGGGTTGCATTGAAAGGACATTTCATGCAATTGTGTAAAATATAATGTTATGAATATATAAGGGGTTATCCTACTATTGCATATATTATGTTATGAGGATTAATAAAGGCTTAAAGACATTTAAAAAAGGGAATCTAGCTTAGCACTGAGTGTACTAGAAGTGAGGTGATCCCTTCGGAAGGTGTAATTCAACATGTATAAACAAAGCCCCGTGTATATCTTTTAGTTCTTGAACTATGTTGCCCCCATATGCATACTATCTATTAAAACCACTTAGAATGCTATGTTCATATTTTGGTACTACCTTGGAAAGTAGTCCATCTTTTTTCGTTGTAGGGCTTCATGACACCGGAATCCATATTAAGCTCATGTGTTCTATGTCGGTTATGGAAATTATTTTTGAAAGTAAAATGAAGTAATAATGTGAACAATAACTAGGGTGACCTAAGGTGTTTTACGTAGGCTAGGTAGGGGTATGGGACTCTACCTATACATCTCACGAGTTTCACTTGAGGGGAGCCTTGGAATGTTATTCTTATTTATTATAATGTAAACGATATGAATATGTTGACTTTCCATGTATAATGATCCTAGATGATGTTAGTTTTATGTATGAACATGTTCTTGGTCTATATTGTTAAATAGAACGATAAATGCTCTTGATGCAATGTAATGCCATGTTACACATTGCATGTGTTCCTTTGTTTTGATTACTTGGTTGATTATGGTTATGGGGATTTACATATTAATTACACTTATGGACTTGATGTTGGGTTATGAGCAATGGTCTTGCATACGTGGTAATTGTATGAGCTCTTTTACATACTAGGTTGATATATTTTGATGATAGAGTTATATTAGTTATGCACATAGACATGCTACACTACATATTGACTTGATTATACTTCATAATGTTGGTCTTGTGTTGAATATGATCTTGTCTCAAGGAATATGTGATTATTTTCTTATATGTGTTCTTAATTGTGCATAAGACTTTTCAAAGTAACTAGAATTGTATTGAGAAAATGTCCCTTTTAGAATTATTTCAAATGTTTTTGTGCATGTTTCAACACATAGTACAAGTAGTGTACTAACCCATATTTCTATGCTTCCGCAATTATGTAGGTTTTCGTCGTTGAACTTATTGAAGGGCTATTGAAGATTGCTGGGATTCTCATTCTCCATGTTTGGTAGGTCTTCACCTTCCTAGGGCGATGCCACTATTTAGCGATTTGATGTTGTTTTATTCTTAATGACATTTAGTTCATTCTCATTTCATTTGAAGACAATTGTTGTATATGCCTAAATGTGGATTTTATTGTGGTAAAGTAAGGGCTATGCCCGAATATTGTATTCCACTTAGATGCTTTATATGTGAGACTTATCCTAGACATATAATCAGAATATCTTCATGCATTATGTATGTGAACTAGAGATCTTTTTATGGCACCTATGTGAGTATTCAATGTAAACTCCCTATGAATATGTTATGTGCATGATACAGGTCTAGGTAAACTGCAATATAGAAGTTGATTAAAAGTTTTAAATATTCATTAATTTGACCTATGAAATGTAATGACGAATGCTAATAGGTGCATCTTAGTCCTTTTCAAGGACGACGACACCGGTTACTTCTAGGGGATTGTCGTCAGATTTGTCAATTGTGGTATAAGAGCATGAGGTTGAATATATTTAGGAACGATGTCTCACAAAACCACATCTATATAGATTCTTATTCATATTCTGAAGCGCGCCACACTTATGAATGACAAACTATGTGATGTGTATGACCCTCAAAATGAGTTATGAATTCTAGAGCCTCACATGTGCCTATAAGATTGGTAACATGTTAATTAAAATTATAACATATGAATGGATGATTTGAAGTCATTTGGAAGTAAAACGAAAAGGGACGACCAAGACGTTCGATGACTAGTCATCGAAGGGGCCTTATATGTATTTATGATCTTTCATGTATGTCATTGGATTACGAAGTCCTTACATTATTAAAATTATGTTAATAGGAATTATATTGAGTATCATGAAGTTTGAAGGTCAAATGTTTATGAACGTCCAATAGGTTTGAAACTTGGCCCTTGAGACTTGCTTTTATCTCTTGAGTGTGCCTTGAATATTTTGTTGTGTTTTATGTGCTCCATTTGGGTGGAACTGATGTGGAAGGTCCTTCGCATGTTAAGGTATATATTTAATTTTGAAACATCCTTGTATGAATCCCCAACGGCCTCATAAAAGGCCAACAAGGAGGACCCAAAGGATATCAAGACATTGCCTTGGCAGTCTAAATCAATATAGCCATGGGACGGTCAATCAGTCCACCAACGCCCCATTTATGGTGAAGCTTCAATTTATAATTATCTAGGGGAAGGATCAGAATATCCCGTCGATGTCTAGCCGTCGATGTAGGCTGCATTTAATTGCATGCATGTTGTCCCCATTATAGGGTGAATAGGAAATTCACTCCACATGCTAACCTTACCATACATAATTTATTTGGTTATATTAGGGTTTACATAAAAGATAAAAAGCATGAATATCCCATTCCTAATTAAATTCGCCCAAATAGACTTCCCTCCAAATATATTCTCTCTAGAACCTCAATTGATGGTGAAGCTCAAGAAAAACCTTTACATGGGATTTCCATGGGTTTTAACCAATTTTGGACGTTTTCATCTAGATTTTTTATGGTTATCCTTCATCTCTAGTTAATATTCAATCTAGAGAGTTTCTTTCAAAGTTTTTAAAGAAGTTTTATCATCAATTCTCTTCTTCTTCAATATAGTCATGACTTCGTTCTCAAAAACGTTTTTAAAGACTTAATCATGATAAATTGATGTTAATATGACTTTTTTAACGTTTATTTGAAACCAATTTCATGATAATCCCATGTATTCTTTAACTCTCGTTTTAGCCATGTATGGGAATTGTTATCGTAACTTTCTATTGATTGAGTTATAATTCTAGCACGTTGAATTGCTTATATATACTGCCTAGCATATGTATAGATGTTGAATTTTTTATGAGTGACTAGTGAACATGAATGTTTGAAGGTTTGAATAAGGCTAGTCTATAATGTATTATGTTGTGATCATGGTTTTAGTTTGATTGTTATGTGATTCAATTATGTCAAATTAATGGTTAGCTACAACCCATGATATCATGTGATGATGCATTACGTATTGTTGCTCCAATATGGATTGTGTATTGAAGAATTGATCTATATTTCCCTATTGATTGTTAAAGCGTGCAATTTTCTGTAATCTCGATTATATTGCACTTGTAGTAGGTTTTGGTTTAGTTTATGATTTATTCAACTACTTCCTTATGTTGATATTATTGATGTATTGTGGGTGTGAGTTATTAATAAAAAAAGTAAATGAGTCTTGGCAATGATTTATTAAGGTTCTTTAGACAATAGATTAATAACGTATATACATTATGTGATCTCAATTCTAGAGTAAATAAAGCATGAGTTAGACTTGATTATTATGTCTTTAGCTAATGCCCTAGATTAATATTATTTATGAAATATATTTTTCATACCAATACAAGTTAAATTGGTGTATGATCTATGACTCTCAACTTGTAATTGTATTGGTGATGGAGTGTACTTGTTAGTAGCATGATCTCATAGTGATTTTGCATGATTGCGTGTATGTTAAATTACATTTTAGGTACTTCCTTATACTTGAATTGCTGATGAAAGATTAGTATTGATCAATGTTTATCAAAGGCTGAAGAATTGGTAAAAATTGTTCTATTTCTCTACTTCTGTATTTTCTTGAAGTATTGCTCATCGATGGATCCTTGTATGTCATGCTATAGTATGCTCCACTTTTGGAGATTGTGTTTAATGTATTATAAATATATGTGATGAAATCATGTCCTCGAAGGAAAGAATATTATGAATGTGTAATGGTGATTAACACCCTATGTGAAGCCTATCCCTATTTTCCTATTATAGTTATGATCTAGGTTGTATGGCTATTTTTATGAGCTTCTAAATGGGTATGTTAGCTTTATACATATGTGATTCTTATGATAAGGTCTTAAAATGTTATATATGAAGTAAAGTTAATATACATTCATAGTGACTAGAGATTATTGTAAGAAGGTTGTACGTCTTGAATAATTATGTTATGTTATCTATTCTATGATGTTGTGTGATTTATCATACACTAGGATTATTTGATAGGTGTAATAGTATAAGAAAATGTATGGGACCTTCTCTATGAAGTGAACATATGCACCTTGATAGGATAGTTCCTAGGTTGGTCTTCTATGTACATGCATAGGAATGTATGAACATGTTATGAATATAACTCATATAATACGATGTTAAGTATATGATATGATGAAGTGTGAAATGTTCGTAGTGTCTTGGTTTGTTTATACGAAAGGATTGGTCATTACCTATAGACATGCATTGGTATATGAACTTGTGTGACACTTAAGTATTGAAAGATTTGATCACATATAAGTAACCACACACACACATGCATGATAATATTGTCAATGGAGGAGCCTTGAAAGGTGTTCTCACGTGTACCCTAAACTAAATAGGTTCTTACTTATTGTTTGCTAATGTGAATGGGTTCCTCATATGAACGTATGAGCTAAGCATATTATGAGTTAACTCTAGTAATACTAATTTTATAGGATAAATTTAATAAAGTATTTTGAATAAAAAGGGAACAGAGCTTAGTACAAACTTAACTTGAAGTTTAGGGGTGTCCAATCCAATTGGAGGATCGTTATCTAATGTCTGTGTCAATGTTTATGTTCTTTAATCTTTATTCCGTAGATTTTGTCTACTTTTGATGAGGATGTGTTCGATATTAGTCCTAATGGATCTACGTGATGTGGTCTCTTCAAATATAACTATGTAGGTCTTATTACTTATATGATGAGATCTTTCCTTATGTTTATTAAATTCGTCTTATCGACTATGTGAATGATGGACCTGTTTGGGTTACATTTAGTTGAGTAAGATAATATGTTTGATGTGTAAAGAACAAGTTTTGATTCTTATGGTCCTATAATATGTTTTCTAAGTAGCTTTGAAGTTATGGAGATTTACATGTACATTGCAATAGTAGACATAGGATAGTATTGTGAGTAAGGTCATTTAGTATGGTTCACTGTAATGCCTTTAGGGTTTTGACTTGAATGTGTCCTATGATGTACTATACTTCCGTGATGGTAAGTGTTGGCTTATGTATATTATATGCAGGACTTCCTTTTACCCGAAAGGTGATGCATTGCACCAAGTATCTCTAAAGGGTTATTTAGTGGAATAAGGAATTTGGAAGAAAATGATTCACTATAAAACGAGATAGCCATTGTAAAGAAGAAATAGTTTACTGTAAAATGATTAAAAGATGTCTTAAATTCATTGTATGATTTTATTTATATGCCTATATAAAGTATGTAAATCATATAATTATTATAATCTTATATTCTATGATGTTAAGTACATGATATGATGAATTATGAATGTGCATATTGTCTTTGTGTGTTTATATGAATGGATTGCTTATATAGGTATCCCTATAGACTGATGCATATATATATTAACCTGTGTGACATTTATGTGTTATGTGAAAGGTTTGCTCACATATAAGAATCTACACACATGTATGAGAATTTAGTAAATGGAGGGGCCTTGAAAGGTTTGCTTAAGTTTACCCTAAATTATATAGGTGCTTTAATATACTATGTCCATGTGAATGTGTTGCTCACATGATTTAGGTTGTTGAACTCTTATCTATGACCTATGAGCTAAGCATATGAGGATATAACTCTTTTAAGCATACTATTATAAGATAAAGTTAATAAAGGCTATTAAATAACAAGGGAACTTAGCTTAGCACCACCGAGTGAACTTGATGTTTAGTGGTGTTCCTTTCCATTGGAGGAAGGTAGGTCACCATAGTCCTTACAAGGTTGTTAGACTAATAGAGCAAAGGGAATAGAGTGATTGGTCCATAGTGGATATACAATGACCCATTTGTCATAATGATGGTTTCCACATATATCTCCAAGTTCCAAAAACTATGCTTGCCACATAGGATATAACAAGCAATTTCACTATTTTTCTAGCATGTGTTAATGTACTACCTTCAGTAGTTAAAAATACTTTCCCTTTGTGTAAGGATCTAAAACCCCAAATTCCATGTAGAACCAATGGTCTTAGTGTCTGTTGAGGCTATACATCCCCTAAAGTAAAATGGACAATGGAATTAAAGTAAGGATCCTAACTAGGATAACTTAAGGGTAGCTTCTTATTATCAGTGGGAGTATGGGTACTTCACCTATGCATTGAAATATTTTCTCTTTTGGGAAGTTCTAGGAAGGTGATCTAATGCATGTGACCATGTTTATGTTCCTTATGCATGATTTTGTAGTATTTGTCTACATGTTATGAAGATGTGGATGTATGAGTCCATATTGATCTATGTGATGTGGTCTCTTCATATACACTATATAGGTCTTATTGACTATATGGTGAGGTTCTTCCTTATGTCTTTGATATTGGCCTTATTGACTATGTGAATGAAGGTCCTACATGGGTTACATGTACTGGACTAAGGTAATATGTTTGAATTTTGAAGAACATGTTTTGATGCTTATGGTCCTATGAAAGGTTTACTAATTATGGTTATGGTTATGGGTATTCATATGTACATTGCACTAGTAGACTTAGGATAGGATTGTGAGTAAGGTCATTGATTATGGTTTAGTGTAATGCCTTTAGGATCTTAGACTTGAAGTTGTCTTATGATGTACTATACTTCCATGATTGTATGTCTTGTCTTATGTAGATTTTATGCATGAATTTTTTGTGGACTTAAGGTGATGAATTGCACAAAATCTAACTAGAGGATTACTTGATGGAATAAGGAATTCAAAAGAAAATGATTCACTATAAAACGAAATAGCCCATGTAAAGAAGAACATTGCTCAATGTAATGATTCAAAAATATCTTAAGTGCATCGTATGATATTATATTATGATTGATCATTATATATGCCTATATGAAGTATTTAAATGACATAATTATTACTTTATAAAGGTTTTACGAAGATTTTCTAAAAAAATAAGGCATGAAATATGATTTCAAGGAAAATTTCCCTTTAAAATGCATATTTTTGCATGGTTGCCATACTTAGTGAATGTTGTACTTACTCCATCCTTCTCTACTTTTAAACAAAGTGTATGTTATAGATGCATAAAAGGATGTATCATAATTGAGGAGCTTGTTATGTGTTTCCACGCTAAGCAAAAGGATTTTTTAAGATTCAAGGATGTTCTATGTCCACTTACGGTTTACTATGAAGTCTTTTAAATTGTATAGTTATATATTCTGTTATAAGGGTCGTAAACGTAATGTACTATTATGATGTGGAGTCTAGGCTGGAAAAAATATACTTGAGTCTAAATATCTATTTATGACATTTCATATATATGAAGTGAAGTTTCTAGTATATGATGTTTTATGAAAAGTTTTAAATTTTCCGCTAATTAACCTATGTTAATGGGATAAATGACAATTATGGGCTTTTACATGACCTCCGTGAGGTCAACTTCACCATATTACTTCGAGGGAGTGCTTCCCGGTCGTGACATGATGCATAGGAAATACTCATCATCTTGTTATCCTATTTCATGCGTCTAGAGTTTACCTTATGTGTTACTTTCACCTAACCCTTTATTGCTGTTATAGGTAGTAATAATCGAAGAGCAGGTGCATCAAGGGCCGCGGAAGGGATTGCTAATGCAAGAACTAATTATAAACAAGCATCTCCGCAAGAGAATAAAGTCCCTTCTACTTGAAGAAGTTGCTATGGGTGATGAAGTTTCGGTTATTCCTCAAACAATGACCGATGGAGAGATGAGGGCAACTTATCTAAATTTGGCAAAATCCATGACTTCACAAGATAATGCAGTCACTTCTCATGTCCAAGCCATGAAGGAACAAATTATTAGAAAAGTTGGACTCCATATGGCTCCACATGCTAGCACTATGGCTTCTCGTTTATGAGACGTTACTAATAATAAATTCCACCTATGTAATGATGGTCAAGAGTGGGATGAGACCCTCATGATTAATAGATGAAGTCTATAAGATCATTTTTTCTATTGGTGTGACTATTGGTGAAAAGACCAAGTTGACCGCCTACCACTAAAAGATGAGGCGCGCAAATGTTACACCCGATAGAGAGATAATGGGGTAGTAAAAGGTGGTTCGGTGACATGTGGAGATCTTTAACACATCCTTCCTTGATCGGTTCTTTCCTATAGAGTTGAGGGAAACTGAGGTTGAAGAATTCATAAACCATCATTAAGGAGATATTAATGTACTTGACTACTCGTTAAAGTTTACTAAATTGTCAATGTATGCTACATCCTTGATGTCTAACCTAAGAATGAGATGAGCTGTTTCATTATTTGAGTGTCTGATTACTTGGTGTATGAATCTCTTTTCGACATGCTTCATGATAATATGAATAATCTCGTCTAATGATTAATGCTAAACAAGTGGAAGAAAGTAGGTTAAGGAGGAACAATAGATATTCAAAGTCTTTTGAAAGTGGTTTTTCAAAGGGGCGGTTGGAAATTAAAGATAAGCATAGTTCTCCAATAAATTTCCTTCAAAAATTTTTAAGGCCAACAAGTATAGGGTGTCTAATTCTATGTCCCAAAATGCTTGGAGTGGAAATTCACTTAGTGATGAACAAAGTTGTTCCATCTGAGGTAAGAAGCATTGGGCTAAGTGCCTAGTTTAGACAGGAAATTTCTATAGTTGTTAAAATGAAGGTCACAAGGTGAGAGATTTTCTTAATGTTAAGAGGAAAGAAAAGCTTAGTGGGGAATGCCAAGCAAGTGGTTCTAATGTTGATTCTCTAAGAAATAATCACTTTTATTCTCTCCACTCTAGGGGTGAACAAGAGAGTTCTCCCGACATGGTGACCGATATGTTACAAGTCTTCTCTATAAATGTTTATGCTTTAGCTTATCCGCATTCTAATCTTTCATTTGTTACTCCTTTTGTAGCTAAAAAGTTTGATGTTTTTCCCGATATCTTTAATGAACCTTTTATGTTGATTACACCGACGGGTGAGTAATTTGTTGCAAGGAGGGTATATAGACATTTTCTTATAATATTTCAGAAAATAGTTACCCATGCTGAGTTAGTAGAACTTCATATAGGTTATTTTGATGTCGTTTTTGGAATAGATTGGTTGTATTTTTTTTCTTCCATTGATTTCAGGACAAGGGCGGTCAAGTTTAATTTTCCCAATGAACCCGTCTTAGAGTGGAATAGTAAAATCTTTATTTTTAAAGGTCGTATAAGTTATTGTCTAAAGTCTTGTGTGATGATCTCTAAAGGTTGTTTATACAATATTGTGAGAGTCAAATATTTGGACTCCGAAGTTCCACCCATTTAGTTAGTCCCTATAGTGAGGGAATTTATGGAGGTCATTCCTAATAAACTTCCCGAAATTCCTCCTGATCGGGAAGTTGACTTTGGCATTGATTTGCTACTAGATACAATTCCCTTTTCAATTCCTCCTTATCGTAAGGCTCCGGAAAAATTGAAAGAGTTTAAGGATCAACTCAAGCATTTACTAGAAAAAGTCTTTATTTTTAAACTAGTATTTCCCCATGGGGTACTCAAAATCTTTTGTAAAGAAGAAAGATGGGTCGCTTAGGATGTGAATTGACTACAGTCAACTAAAAATGTTACCATTAAAATAAATAACCTTGACATCGTAATGATGACTTATTTGATCAACTCCAAGATGAATGTTACTTTGGAAGATTGACTTGAGTCGGGGATATCACAAACTTAGGGTGAGAAGTTGCCAAAACCATACCACATAGTTCCGACAACAACAAAAGCTGCAAAAAAGACAATAGCGATACTACTGGAAAGGAAAATTTCAATATTTCCCATAAGCAATAATTTGTATAGACGTTGTGGCAGACGGATGCTAAGATGGAATAGGCCTGCTAATATGCCCAATGTTCCTGCTGCATTATGACTAAAGGCTATTCCTCCTAGAACATAAAGATAAAAACCTTTCACGCCCCACACTGCATTTAAATATTGTACATTTCCCCTTAGTCCATAAGAAAGAGCATATTCCCGAATGGACCTATAAAACAAGATATCATCACTATGAGTTTAGGGTGATGTATTTTGTATTGAATAATTCCCCTACGGCATTTATGGACCTATTCAATACAGTATTTCAAAACTACCTAGATTCTTTTGTCATTGTCTTCATTGATGATATGTTGGCGTATTAAAATAATAAGGGTGATCACATAATGAATTTCAGGATGGTGTTGCATGTTTTCAAGGAACATCGATTATTTGCCAAGTATAGCACGTGTGGGTTTTGATTAAGGTTGGTGGCATTTCTTTCTCATATAATCTCTTGTCAGAATGTAGTGTTTGATCCAATGAAAGCCAAAGCTATTAGAAATTTTCCTAGACTGTTGGCTCCAACTGACATAAGAAATTTCTTGGGTCAAGTTAACTACTATAGGAGGTTTGTGGTAGGTTTTGCATGCATTGCATCTCCTCTACCTACTTTGACCCAAAAGAATGTGAAATTTGAGTGGTCGGAGGAATGTTAAAGAAGCTTCCATATCGTAAAAGATAGAATTACTACCACTCCGGTGTTGACTTTAACGAAGGGTACTAAGGGTTTGTGGCATATATTGATGCATCTCGAGTGGATTGTGTTTGCCTCCTTATGCAACAAGAAAGGTTATACAATATGTATTTAGGAAACTCAAGGTTAATGAGAAGAAATACCGACTAAAAATCTTTACGTAGATGCCATGTTATTTGCCTTGAAAATATTGAGGCATTATGTGTTTACTCAAAAAAAAGTTAAATCTCTGACAAAAAAGGTGGTTGGAACTGTTTAAACATTACGACATGAGTGTTCTCTACCACCTGTCAAAGTTAATGTAGTTGCGGATTTTTTATGTTGTATGACTATGGTAGTGTGTCTCATTTTGAAGTGGGCAAGAAAGACCTAGTGAAATATATGCATAGGTTAGCGCGTTTGGATGTTGGTTTAGAAGGTGGTTTAGAGGGCAAGAAGATTCTCCTGTATGGGGTTTTATGGCATCATAACTCCGATTCATCATTTATGGTTGAGGTGAATTCTAGGCAAAACCTTGACCCATCATTGATAAAGTTAAAGAAATTGTTTCATGGAAAGATTAATGAATCACTAACCTTAGGGGGGACGGTACCTTGAGGTATCAATAGAGGTTGTCTGTGATAAATGAGGATGAGGTGAAAAATCGGTTCTTAGATGAAAATCATAGTTCTCGCTATTCAATTAATTTAGGTTGTACAATGAAGTACCATGACCTTAGGGAACTATTTTAGTGGGATGACATAAAAAGGGAAGTAGTGGAATTTATTGGAAAGTGTCTTAATATTCTACAAGTGAAAGTCGAGCACCAAAACTAGAGTGTCTTACTTCAACAAATACAAGTTCCTACATGGAAATGGGAAGATATTTATATGGACTTCATAGTGGGTTTTATATGGAAAAAAGGGCAAAATGACTTTATATGGGTGGTCTTTTAAAGGTTGACGAAATCTGCTCACGTTATCTCTATTATTTCTACTTATTCGGCACAAGACGTAACGACCCGCACCTATATCCTACAATACACAGCAATCCTTGGATCGCGACTCAGCATACTTGACCTCTCGGAGGTGTTGTACAAGCCCTTTTGTATCGGTGATTGTGTATATATATAAGGAAAGTAATGTGGAATTAAAACTTTTCACCAAATTATAGTAGACTTCAAAATTCTCTTACATATAAAATCAATTGGAAATACTAAGTCTTATTTAATCATAGTTTAGGGAGAAGAGTACTTGGGACACGATTTATACATTAGAAATATAGTAATACTAAGTCTAATAGAATACCTGAATAAAAGAAATCAAAGACATCTATGCCCTCAAGTCAAATGAGATCATACTTCAACTTGCTTGAGAGTTCCTATCATCCAAGTTTCACTCCTAAAATCACCTTTCACATATGAATACTTTAGAGGTAGATAAAATAATGCTAACACATGTACTAATTATTGCAAATGCATTACTATCATGAAAATAGACTTTAATATAAATATGATTCTTTGGATCAAAATATCATAATATAAGCATAATGACAACATATAACGCCTTAGAAACACATAATATAACACAAGCATTTATCACATTTTATTGACCTTACAGTGAATTAGGACACTATTACATTAAATTAATTCACTGTTATAGTGATGTTTCTCAACTACATAATGACCCATTTCTAGCAGGAAATATTCTCACTAAAAGCTTTTCTAAGACGCACTTATGTTAGACAATGTGAGACCTCCCATACATCCTTTAACGGAACACCTAAATTATGCTTAAAACAACCTATAATGACATATACACATTTACAATACACCAAACACAGAGACATGAGCTTTTCCTACAAAATGTGATTTTAAGGTTACTTGACTGAGTTGTGAAGCTATCTCCCATACAACCCCTTCATTAAACATTTCAGAGATCCTTTACATTACCTTTGATAAGACCATCCTAACTTAATACAACAACATACATGTAATATGACATACTCCTTCCAAAGGTTAGAAAAATACTTACTCCTGTAAATCGAGAAGAGAGTGTTCATGCTTAACCTTATTAGGATTACCTAAATGATCCTTTAGACTACCTAAGCTTTGATAATTTCTACTTAATAAACAAACTTTCCTAACTATAGTCATTCTTAAGAATTATCTAGGTAAGATAGGAAGTGACCATTCCTATGGCCCCTTCACACCTAAATAAGACAACACTTAACTATTCTACATTAGTACTTATTCATTTAATATGCTTTTCCAACACAAGTCATTTCATTCATTAGTTCATTTCCGAGACTCATCACATAAGCACATTCCAGTAATGATCTTTTAAAAGACCTAGGGACTCTCACTAATATCTTAAAAGCCCATTGTGCAATGTATAGATATCATATCATACCACCAACTAACTTCATAGAACTTCTCCAATACAAGTAGTTATCCGATATGATGTGAATATTGATATAAACCATGGTATAAAAGCATGGAGTCCGGAGTTGTAACCTACTTTGATGAAGAGAGTTCTCCTTGCCAATAGAAGAACTTAGATACATCCCATTAGGAACATAGTTAAGGAATACGAATGGTTTCTTCATTCTCTAAGATCATTCTTAACAAGACATACTTACCTTACCATACTCACTTGGTTCTAGTGTTTGCTCTCATATATTAATTCACATTAAAGTATCATACAATGGAGTTCCATATCTAGTTCATAATCCAATCACATTAACCATACAAGTTAGTTCCCCTACAAATACCTTTCAATGGCGAAGAGGATTGCTTAATCACGTTCCTATAGATGATACCATTCCATTCCATCCAAACAATCATAATTCCATCATTCATACAATAGGGATACAGTTACGACTTTTGACTTGAGGTTTCATTAATTTACAACTACATTTGCGATGAACATAAAGGACCTTCTTAGCATCATTCAAGGTGTCATGTCAGTCATGAATACAAGACTAAGAGGCTTTAGAATCGTAAGCGAAAAATATCATATGCACATTCATACATGTATCATGTAAGTGACACAAGTCAACCACACAAGACACTCCAATACTTCACTTAAATCATATAGCATATCATTCTAGAAGCACAAAAGAATACCCAATATCATCTATAAGTCATCTTATACAGTACTTTAATATCATCAATATACCTATCATAAACTAATATAGTCAAGTAGAAATAACCATGCATAAACTGTAAGACTACACACATAAGGACATAATGATAGTCCAACGTGATCACCTAACAACACTAGAAAAACACATACTTTCACATTTATCATAAGAAGATAAATATGAACATACTTCATATAATGAAATAAATACATTGTCACAATATATCAAGTAATATTCCGATAAGGCCATGCAAATCATAATGAATAATGTAACACCGACGAGTTCACATAAATTGCATGTAAAGCACTTCTCACCACCACATATGTGGACCATAAAATTCATAATACAATTCAAGATCTACAGTACATAAAATAAAGATAAATATGGCATTGTACCACCAATCTATTTTAACAACTTCAATCTATAAAGAAATCATCCAATTAAAAATCAGAAGTCCTTACCCATGGCCATGACTATCAATTCAATAAAAAAACCATAATTCACAATGCATATACATAAATTTCAATTTATATTTATAAATCTAAGAGAACTTAGATACCAATTTAACACAATTCTTACATCATTCAATAGCCCATAGAAAACAACAATAAAATTCATAAGTATTAAGACAATATCAATTAACCCATCAGTTACATGGTTTCAGTGGATAATTATAATAAAATAATATAATTAACAACAAATCAATTATATATACTAATTCAAAACATTTAATGCAAGAACTCATGGTTAAATCATAAAATTAAACAAGTTCATCATTAGAAAATTTTGAAATCTCATTGAATTTTGGGATGTCCTTGATGAATGAGTTTTAAAAAAAACAATTTACTAAATGATTTAAATCAACGAAATTATGAATAATAACCACTCAAATCTCCAATCAAAGTGTTCCTTGAGTTTTGCTGCTTCATGGAGTTCTAGTGAATTTCATAGAGATTTTGGGGTTTTGATTTGGTCGAATGAATTCATCTAGGTATTTAGGAATTACAAATCCACTTAAAATACCTAAATATCAATAAGTAACCTCCCAAACTGTTATTTGGACGTGTGGTGAATTTACCAAATCACCACTTCATTTAATAGTGAACTGCGCAGGAGACAACGCACGATTGATGTAGCTAATAGACGGGGTGTTATCCAACAAACGGACCGTCCTGCATGTCTGTGGAATCAGACTTGCCATTGGGAACTTGACATACCCATGCTATGTATTGATCCACGCCTTCCAATGACGAGGAATCGACAAGCCTACTCCCCGTTGATTTCCTTAGTCGATTGTGGCTGCTCTTGACAACCTTTGGCTAAAAATTGGGTCGTTCATCAAGGACCCTATGATAGTCCTTGGGGGACTTCTATACGGACCTTTACAACCCGAATATTTACTATATGATTTTTGGTTCTCCCATATAAATTCATTGAAAATGAATACATAAATATGTACAAAAAATGCTAAAAGACACAAATCGTTTCAAGGCAAACCTTTCGAATGTCAAGGAAGTTCTTGAACTTTTGACCTCCAAACATTATAAAACTTCACACACTGACTATAAACACTATATTACTCATATTTGGACTTAATACTATCATAAAATACTTATGAAGAGACTAAAACATACATGAAGCACATAGGTGAAGTCGTTAAACGTAATGGTCGTCCCTTGACGTTATACTTCCAATTTACCTTATATTTTCGACACTGACTCATTTCAATATTATAAATAAATTTAGGACCATAGAACCTCATTAAAAACATTTTAGGCTATAGTTTTACGTATGTCATTTTTAGAAGTATAAAAAGATCCCCCACTTGGACAATATTCGTCGATGAACAAGACTTGCCACTCTTCGAACACTTCCATGAATATAGATTCAAGTAGCAGCTCATAAACAAGAAACTTAACACATTATACAGTACAAACCTCTAGGAAATCATAAATTCACTAAATCAAGAGATTCACAACACAAAAAGCAGTAGAATAAAGTCTAAAACTCATCAGGCCATAAAATTTACATCCTTCATTCCCAATACCAAAACTCATTTTATATTCATTATCATCTTATATAAACAAGTTATAACATAACAATTTTTAACCAATGAATGAATTACGCAATATTGCAATTTTTTTTACAAAGAGAAGGCAACCTTATTGTAAATTATGCAACATTTTTAAAAAATATAACTTTTACGAAATTGATAATACAAACATGCTCATATGCAAGATAAAATCATATAAACACATCTTAAAACATAATCATAACTTCATGAAATTCAAAATTTAAGGTATCAATGAAATATAATTCCAACAAGACTCTAAACACCATGCACATAAAAATACTACTATGACTTTATACTCTCAAACTTGAGTTACATAGAATAAATGAGACAATCAATCAAAACCCTACTAAGCAGCATAAATTGCCCACTTTCATGGAACTTGTAAGACTAATAAAATACAAGAAATTACCATCATCATTATAACCCTTATCATGCTTTGCTCCTCAAGTCCGGAGTGCATACAAACACCTCTTCTTTGGAGCATTATCATTAGGAAAATTAGGAGAAACTTGCTTGCCATCTCTAGTAGGATTATCCCTCACATTGTGTCTATATTTATTGAATCCAAAGCATCTCATGGTAACCAATAGGCATTCCCCATAGTGCCTCTTTCAAAATGTAGCACATGTAGGCTTGCCATTTTAAGAACCACCTCCCTTCTCAATTTTAACCTTAGCAGCCCTATGTTCTTCAAGACATGAGACTTTCTTCTTGAACATAGGTTGACTTTGATCACTTCAACCACTTCTTTTAAATTTCTAGATATCCTACAAAGCCTAGACTCCTTAAT
Organism: Solanum corneliomulleri; assembly: GCA_027704805.1. Taxonomy (NCBI): domain Eukaryota; kingdom Viridiplantae; phylum Streptophyta; class Magnoliopsida; order Solanales; family Solanaceae; genus Solanum; species Solanum corneliomulleri. The sequence goes on from JAKWIY010000402.1 coordinate 17,997, forward strand.
TTATTGAGCATAAACAATGAATCTTGATAGGGTCATATAATCATGTACCATAACTGGACGTCATTTTTGTTTCACTAGGTTGGCGACCCTGGTAAAAAGCCTACTCATCTCATCCCTAGAGTAACCGGCTAAGGATGGAGCATATCTAGAAATTATAGAGCTTCGAAGAGTATTTCTCAACATTCATTGCCTTGCTTGAGATTGATCAGCACACTCTACCTCACCTCCCCCCTCTTAGTGGGATAGTAATTTCCTAGAAAATCTTCTATACATTCTTCCCACTCAATAGGACCCGAATTAACCGACCTATTGTTTTTCTATTGGGTGTGCCAACAACTGTCATGACTGGAGTGTAGACCCAAGACGAGTCCGGCGTTGTTGACCTCTCTAAGGTCACAAGTCTACATACGTCATCATTACTTCATCAAGGTTAATTTTAGCGGAAAATTTGAACTTTTTGTTACTTAAAATTGATATAATACATTCTACTTAACTCAAAAACGTTTACAATAAACCATCTAATATTAGGATCATCAAATGAAAGAAACAGTTCAGTACTGCATTAAGTTTATACTTGCCAAAATGGGACCAATACAATGTCTAAAATAAAATGAAAATGAAACGCTAGTGTATCATACTCCACTAACTCAAACATTTATCTAAGATAGAATATAAAGGGAAAGCGTCCACGAAAGCACGAGGGCCTTCTAAGTCTGGATCCATGTCAGGATGTCCTTCTGTGCTTGCATCTAAAAGTATAGAGTTGTATGGAATTAGTACAAACTTGTACTATGTATGGTTATATGGAAGCACACACTAATGACATGCATGATTAAGGGGAGCACTCTCGTAATGATATAAATTATTGAAATTCAAGTTAGTGGACTTGCCATATAAGGATTAGTAAAGTCATGCCATGAGAGTAGCATGCATCAACATACTTATCATTTTGCAAACTACTTATAACACATTGCACATATGATATCACATAGTTCATATTATTCTTTCATATTCCATGATACATAAGAATCATGGACTTGACATTAGAACTTCCCAAAATAAGGGCTCAACATACGGGACCTCAACAAGGGAGCCTTCTTTAGCAAACACACAGAGTCTGTTTAATTCATTCATACGTACTTCATTTTCATTCTTATATACTAATGCAATGCCAACCACTGTCATACCTAGGATTTAGTTTAAGACTCTCATCGCGTTCGCTGTGCAATGACAAAGAATAACCTAGTGTCATTACTTAAGTCTAGCTCACCCCTTGATTAACCTATCCTAACAACTTTGGTATCATTCATTATTTGTATTCTTTGACGATGGCCTATTTATTTCTTTGGGAACATTAATCTTAACTGACATAGATCATTTGAGGATCATGAAATCCAGTGTCTGCCCCATACCTAAAAGAGGTGGAATCATTGGCCAAAGTGACCCGAATATGCTAGTGTATATAGGGATTTGAACCCTTCTAGGTCCCTATATTGGCAGTATAGGTTCAAATACTAGGAGATATGAGGAGACCCATACCCAAAATGTCGGACAGTCTCATCTTATGATATTTTCGTGAACCTCTTCCCTTCCCAAAGAAAGTAATCACCACTTATAGCTAGCCTATCAATGCTTTGTATAAAATTCCTTTACATTCAACTCCTACTTCATGGAAGTTGGCTTTTAGCATGAGGACGTTATAGCTCATTAGATGATTTCTCATCTCATCGTTATTATTAAGTATCCATTAACTTCAATACTTTCATAATATGTTTCATAAAGACTTGTCTCTTCATTAACTTTACACTCTTATATGTGAGTACGTCTTGGTAACATTCACTTAGGCTTAATTTATATTCCTATAACCAATACATTAACCTCTTATCATGTTGTCACCACATTCATTAACTTTAGCACATTAACGCTTCATAATTACTCACCGCTTTACGTGAATGTTCTTTCATCATATGCCAATGCACTTGGCCTTTTAGTGTGTTTCACACTCTTACTTAACCCTTTTGGGTCTCATCATTCATCACCTAACATCTTAGGTTCATTTTCTTTATAACATATGGTGGACTTATGAGGCTACACAAACAAGCCATATGGCTTCATTCATAGTTCATTTAAGCGATTCATATTGCCCAAGATTATGTGGTAAAAGAGTAATGCATCTTGTAAGTATGTAAAGGTCTCAATTTTATTCCTATGGGCAACTTTGTCACGACCCAAATCGGGGACGCGACTGGCACCCACACTACCTTCCTGTGTGAGCGAACCAACCAATCTAAACCTTCACAAAATACAACGCGGAAGACTTAACTCAATACGAAAAACGAATACAATAAACATCCCCAAAATCTGGAAGTCATCATCACAAGAACATCTATAATCAACTTACGAAACTAAGAGTATTCTTAAGAAACTAAAACAAATGAAAGCTAGTCCATGCCGGAACTTCAAGGCATCAAGACGAGAAGAAGAAGATCCGTCCAAGCTAGAAGCATAGCTCACCCTGAGAATCCGGTGTAGTGAAGACTGGCTAGAATCGCGGTCGAGTTGAGACGATGGCAACGTTGCTGCACTCCACAAATACAAGAAAGAAACAACAAGTAGGAGTCAGTACAACCACACCCAGAGTAGGTTATCATCGGCCAACTCAAATAGAAAACAGTATATATCAGTTAATCTCACAAATCAACTATAATACTCAATATGTAGTAACAACAAATACTACAATCATCAATAAATATCACCAAGTTCATCCAGGAGGACTCAAGCCTCAACATCATACTCATTAAGGAAAAACAGGTTCATTAGATGCACATATTAACATCTTTCAAGATTCATTATCTTTCTTCCTCTCGTGTCGGTACGTGACACTCCGATCCATATTCTATCCTGTGCCGGAACGTGGCACTCCGATCCATATTCTATCCTGTGCCGGAATGTGGCACTCCGATCCTCATTCTATCCTGTGCCGGAACGTGGCACTCCGATTCTTATTTCTATCCTGGTGCCGGAACGTGGCACTCCGATCCTCATTTCTATCCTGTGCCGGAACGTGGCACTCCGATCCTCATTTCTATCCTGGTGCCGGAACGTGGCACTCCGATCCTCATTTCTATCCTGTGCCGGAACGAGGCACTCCGATCCTCATTTCTATCCTGGTGCCGGAACGTGGCACTCCGATCCTCATTTCTATCCTGGTGCCGGAACGTGGCACTCCGATCCTCATTTTCCTCGAGCCTTCTTTTATACCAAGGCATCATCAATAACAAACATAGATCATCAAGCCTTCTTTATACTAAGGCATTATCAATACAACACATGGTTCATCGAGCCTTCTTTATACTAAGGCATTATCAATACAAACATAGTTCATCTAGCCTTCTTTATACTAAGGCATTATCAATACTACACATAGTTCATCTAGCCTTCCTTATACTAAGGCATTATCAATACAACACATGGTTCATCTAGCCTTCTTTATACTAAGGCATTATCATACAACACATGGTTCATCAGCCTTCTTTATACTAAGGCATTATCACTACTACACATATTCATCTGCCTTCCTTATACTAAGGCATTATCAACAACACATGGTTCATCTAGCCTTCTTTATACTAAGGCATCACAATCTCATAACAAGTTCATCAAGCCTTCATTTACACTAGGCATCACAAACTCATAAATTAGGGTTTCATCAAGATTTGGGTTCACAAATTCATCATGCTTCTTTTCTTTCATCACAAACATATAATCATACTTATATAATCATACAATTAAGCATATAGAAGAGTTTACAAGATTACCCAATATATCATTTGCTATTGGGAGTTTACTACAAGTAGCATAAACCATAACCTACCTTCACCAAGGATTTGTGTTCAAGCAAGAATCTTCAAGGAAGTCTTCTCCTTCTCTCTCAAGCGCCTCCTTTCTCTTCTCTTTCTCTTCTCTTTCACTTTCTAATCTCCTCCTCTTCTTACCCTAAATCACAAGATTTCAAGTTTCAAAGGTAATGAAACCAACCCACCAAGTTACTCAAAGTTAGTCTTTCAACCCCCAAGGAATTGAACTAATAATATTAACCCACCGACTTTTATAATTAAAGCCGGATTGGTCCAAAACACCCTTTAATAGCCAAAACCAGAATTCTGACCCCGACTGGATGACGAAACTGTGACAGTCCGTCGTGCCTGCGACGGTCCGTCCTGCAGGTCCGTCGCGATGGTCTGAGACTCCATTTCCCTCGAAGAGTCTGTGACGGTCCGTCGTGACCACGACGGTCCATCCTGCACTTCCGTCACAGAGTTCAGAGACTCAATTTCAACACTCAAAATTCATAATTCCAAGTGTTTTGGAATGGGACACACCCTCGACGGTCCGTCGTGCCACGACGGTCCGTCGTGGTGTCCGTCGTATTCAGCCAGTTTTTTCCAAATTAATTTTTTTACCCAAACGACTAAACAGGTCGTTACAATAGATACCAATTTACCCATCGTTCGTCCCCGAACGATCAAAAGATGAAAAACAAGGGTAAAAAGGAGTACCTGAATCTGTAAACAGATGTGGGTATTTTTCCCGCATATCTGCCTCCTTCTCCCAAGTAGCCTCTTCAACCGTCGATTCTTCCATTGAACCTTAATGGATTCAATCTCTCTCGACCTCAACTTGCGAACTTCTCTATTCAAAATAGCACACGTTCTTCTTCATAATTCAAATTCTCATCGAGTAGAACTGAATCCCAACGGATGATGTAATTTCCATCCCCATGGTATCCTTTCAACATGGACACGTGAAATACCGATGCACTCCGGACAGCCCTGGAGGCAAGGCTAATTCATAAGCCACCTCCCTACTCGCTTAAGTACCTCAAATAGTCCAATATACCTTGGACTCAACTTACCCCTTTTTCCAAAACCGCATCACCCCCTTCATGGGTGAAACCTACAACAAGACTTGTTCACCTTCATGAACTCTAAGTCTCGAACATTTCGGTCCGCATATTCCTTTTGTCTACTTTGAGCCGCTAAAAGCTTTTCTTTGAATAGCTTTCACCTTCTCCAAGGAATCTCTCAACAGATCAGTACCCCCAAGGTCTGACTTCAAACGCATCAAACCAACGATGGGAGACCTACATTTCCTCCCATACAATGCTTCAATGGAGCCATGTCAATACTGGAGTGATAGCTATTATTGTATGAAAACTCCGCCAAGGGTAAGAAGTTGTCCCAATGGCCACCAATTATCACACACGCGCGGAGCATATCCTCCAACACTTGAATGTTTCGCTCAGATGACCATCGGTCTGAGGATGAAATGCAGTACTAAGATCCAATCTAGTACCTAATTCACCATGCAAGGTTCTCCAAAACCTAGAAGTAAATGCGTACCTCTATCAGATATGATGGAAAGTGGAACCCCATGTAACCGAACGATTTTCTGATATGTAGATTTTGGCTAACTTTTCTGATTGTAGGTCACCTTGACCGGAATGAAGTGAGCAGACTTAGTTAACCTGTCCACAATTCCCAAATAAGTCAACTTCCCCATGTCTTTGGAAGACTAACCACAAGTCCATTGCAATTCTCTCCCACTTCCATTCAGGAATGGGCATTCTTTGAAGCGTTCCTCCGGGCCTCTGATGTTCGTACTTACTTGCTGACAGTTCGGACATTTGCAACAAAATCCACAATGTCACGCTTCATTCTTTCCCACCAAAAGTGTTGTTTTAGATCACGGTACATCTTGGTTGCACCAGGATGTATAGAGTATCTGGAACTATAAGCCTCTGTAAGAATAGTGTGGATCAAGTCATCAACACGAGGCACACATACTCTTCTCTTAATCCTCAAAACACCTTTGTCATCAATTATTGCTTCCTTAGCCTCTCTTCGCAGCACCATATCCCGGATTTGACTTAGTTTCTCATCATCAAACTGTTTCCCCTTAATCTGGTCAAGAAAAGAAGATTTCGCCTCCACACAAGCTAAAAATTCTCCCATCTCATTCACTTCTAACCTCATAAAATCATTTGCCAAATTTTGGATTTCTCTTGTCAACGGGCGCCTAGAGGCTTGCAAATGAGCTAGACTTCCCATGCTTACCCCAGCTTACCGCCTTTCTACTCAACGCATCTGCCACAACATTGCTTTTCCCGGATGGTATAAGATAGTGATGTCGTAGTCCTTGAGTAGTTCACCATCCATCTCCTCTGTCTCAAATTCAAGTCTTTTTTGAGTGAAGACATACTGCAGCTACGATGGTCCGTATAGACCTCACACTTAACCCCATACAAATAGTGTCTCCATTGCTTTAGTGCAAATACTACCGCGCGGCCAACTCCAAATCATGAGTCGGATAGTTACGTTCGTGCACCTTTAATTGCCTCGAAGCATAAGCAATCAATTCATTCTTATCTTGCATTAGCACTGTACCCAAACCAGAATAGGATGCATCACAATAAACAATGAAGTTCTTACTTACCCTCTACTGGCAAGGTAAGAATTGGTGCAGTAGTCAACAAAGTCTTGAGCTTCTGAAAGCTTTCCTCACATTCATCTGACCATACAAATGGAACATTCTGCTTAGTCAAGTTCGTCAATTGGGAAGCAATAGAAGAGAATCCCTTGACAAATCGTCGGTAGTAGCTAGCTACCTAACAAAGCTTCTTATTTCTGACACGTTTTGTCGGCCTTACCCAATTCTTCACTGTCTCAATCTTAGATGGATCCACCATCACTCCATCTTTAGAAACCACGTGTCCCCAAGAAGACACTAAATCTAGCCAAAACTCACACTTGGAAAATTGGCATAAAGTTTCTTCTTCTTCCTCAAAAACTCTAATACCCTTCTCAAATGCTCCTCATGTTCCTTATTACTCTTTGAGTATATCAATATATCATCAATAAATACGATCAAAAAGAGATCTAGATATGTCTTGAAAATCCCGTTCATCAAACTCATAAAAGCAGCGGGGGCATTCGTAAGACCAAACGACATTACCACAAATTCGTAATGTCCATATCTAGTCCAAAAGGCAGTCTTTGGCACATCCGTTCCCGTATTTTCATTGATGATAACCGGATCTCAAGTCAACCTTAGAGAAGACACAAGCACCTTGTAACTGATCGAACAAGTCTCAATGCAAGGAATGGGATACTTGTTCTTAATCGTTACCTTGTTCAACTGCCGGTAATCTATGCACATTCGGAAACTCCCATCCTTCTTCTTCACAAACAAACCGGAGCACCCCCAGGAGATGCACTTGGTCTAATGAAGCCTTTGCTCAACAACTCTTGAAGTTGTGCCTTTAACTCTCTTAATTTTGCGGGAGCCATTCTATAAGGGGGTATAGAAATGGGACGAGTACCCGTGTTCCAAATCAATACAGAAGTCAATATCCCTATCCGGTGGCATACCAGGAAGATCTGCATGGAACACATCCAAAAACTCTCGAACTACTGAAACTGACTCCATTGGAGGTACCTGTAGTGTCATCCTTGAGATGTGCCAAGAAGGCTAAACACCCCCTTTGCTAACCTCCTCTTAGCACGAAGAAAGGAGATGACACGAACCGGAGTGGAAGTGTAGTCGCCCTCCCACACTAACTGATCTTTCCCAGGCTTGGCTAACGTCACAGTTTTAGCATTACAATCCAAGATTGCAAAGTTTGAAGAAAGCCAAGTCATACCCAGAATTACGTCGAAGTCAACCATTTCTAAGATAATCAAATCCACATAAGTGTTGCTCCCCACAAAAGTCACCAAGCAAACCTATATACGTTTTCAACCATCACAAATCACCCACCGGAGTAGACACCCGAATAGGTATATCAAGCAATTCACAGGGTAAATCAAGACCAGTAGCAAATGAAGAAGATACATAGGAAAACGTGGATCCGGATCAAACAATACAGAAGCCATGCGATCACAAACCAAAAGATTACCTGTGATAACACATCATCAGATGTCTCCGCTTCAGATCTCCCAGGGAAAGCGTAACAATGGGCCCTATCACCCGTCTGTCCATTGCCCCTACCGTGTTGCTGTAGTGGCCCCAATTTTGCCCATCACCACTCGGCCACCCCGCCCTTCAGAATAACGGCCTCTACCATGACCACCTCTACCTCTGACTATGGGAGTTCGGTGACTCTGCCTTGGACAATACTTCCTTATGTGTCCAGTCTCCCCACATCCATAACACTCTCTGGATTGCAGCATCGGTCTCTGTGAGAAATGGTTGACCGGTCTGAGGTGGACCCCCCAACTACAGTCTGTAGTGAAGACTGAATTGGTCGGACTGTGTAGCCTCCAGAACCCTGTCCTAGTGTAAGAACCATGGAACTCTCCTCCCTTTCAAAACCTTTGATGTGATCGATGCCATGGTGGAGTCATTTGGCTTCACTCCCTCCACCTCTATCACGAAGTCTACCACTTCTTGAAAGGATTTTGCCGTCGCCGCTACCTGTAAGGCTGAAATCCGCAATTCCGACCTCAACCCCTTCACAAAACGGCGAATCCGCTCTTGTTGACTGAAACAAAGCTGGGTGGCATACCTTGATAATGCACGAAACTTAGCCTCATATGCAGTAACCGACATCCTACCTTGCTCTAGGCTCAAGAACTCATCTCTTTCCTATCCCTCAAGGTCCGGGGAATGTACTTCTCCATAAACAAATTAGAGAATGATGCCCAAGTCATGGGCGGTGCCTCTGTTGGTTGGCACTCAACAAGTGACCGCCACCACATTTTGGCGTTCCCTTGAAACTGATAACTCACGAACTCAATGCCAAACCGTTCTACTATACCCATCTTGTGTAGTAGCTCATGACAGTCTACCAGAAAATCGTAGGCATCCTCAGATTCAGCACCCTTAAAGACTGGAGGTTTCAATTTCAAGAACTTACTGAAAAGTTCATGCTGATCACTTGTCATTATAGGCCCTGTAGTCAGACGAGGAAACGTGCCTATTTCCAATGGATCATCCATGCGGGGAGCCACAGTAGCCGCATGTTGTACCTCCGGAGTCTGAGGTGCTGGTGTAGAAAACACTGGAGGTGTCTGGCCCGATCAGATAACCCGCTAAGATAAGCCAGAACCTGATTGATCATCTCTGGGGTAGGTTGGGGTGGCAGTTCCTCGTTCTGCACTTGTTCATTTTCCCTTCCTCACCCTTTCTTATCACTTCCTCAGTTGATGGGGGAGTCACACCGCCCTAGTACTAGTTGGACTAGGTGCTTGTCCTCTTCCTTTAGAGGATGTCCTCCCACGACCTCTTCCACGGCCTTCGCCACACTACTACTCTTTTGAGCTACCGCTCCAGTGGCTAGCTCAGACGTTCTTGTCTTGCCGGTGTTGGTGTTGGCGCTGACGTTGCTCTAGTTCTAACCATCTGCGAAATAGAGTGAAGATGGTCAGATACCAATTTGTATCATCTAGATACCAATTGGATCCAAGTAATAGCACGAAAGAAAGAATGAAAGAATGGAATTTTTCCTAAAGTCCTATAGCCTCTCAAAGAAATAAAGGCGTCCCCCTACCGTTCCTTAAGACTCTACTAGACTCGTTCTTGTGTGATGAGACCAACGAACCTAACACTCTGATACCAACTTTGTCACGACCCAAATCGGGGACGCGACTGGCACCCACACTACCTTCCTGTGTGAGCGAACCAACCAATCTAAACCTTCACAAAATACAACGCGGAAGACTTAACTCAATACGAAAAACGAATACAATAAACATCCCCAAAATCTGGAAGTCATCATCACAAGAACATCTATAATCAACTTACGAAACTAAGAGTATTCTTAAGAAACTAAAACAAATGAAAGCTAGTCCATGCCGGAACTTCAAGGCATCAAGACGAGAAGAAGAAGATCCAGTCCAAGCTAGAAGCATAGCTCACCCTGAGAATCCGGTGTAGTGAAGACTGGCTAGAATCGCGGTCAAGTTGAAGACGACGGCACGGTGCTGCACTCCACAAATACAAGAAAGAAACTACAAGTAGGAGTCAATACAACCACACGTACTGAGTAGGTATCATCGGCCAACTCAGAGATAGAAAACAGTATATATCAGTTAATCTCACAAATCAACTATAATACTCAATATGTAGTAACAACAAATACTACAATCATCAATAAATATCACCAAGTTCATCCAGGAGGACTCAAGCCTCAACATCATACTCATTAAGGAAAAACAGGTTCATTAGATGCAGCATATTAACATCTTTCAAGATTCATTATCTTTCTTCCTCTCGTGTCGGTACGTGACACTCCGATCCATATTCTATCCTGTGCCGGAACGTGGCACTCCGATCCATATTCTATCCTGTGCCGGAACGTGGCACTCCGATCCTCATTCTATCCTGTGCCGGAACGTGGCACTCCGATCCTTATTTCTATCCTGGTGCCGGAACGTGGCACTCCGATCCTCATTTCTATCCTGTGCCGGAACGTGGCACTCCGATCCTCATTTCTATCCTGGTGCCGGAACGTGGAACTCTCCGATGCTCATTTCTATCCTGTGCCAGAACGAGGCACTCCGATCCTCATTTCTATCCTGGTGCCGGAACGTGGCACTCCGATCCTCATTTCTATCCTGGTGCCGGAACGTGGCACTCCGATCCTTATTTTCCTCGAGCCTTCTTTTATACCAAGGCATCATCAATAACAAACATAGATCATCAAGCCTTCTTTATACTAAGGCATTATCAATACAACACATGGTTCATCGAGCCTTCTTTATACTAAGGCTTTATCAATACAACATATAGTTCATCTAGCCTTCTTTATACTAAGGCATTATCAATACTACACATAGTTCATCTAGCATTCCTTATACTAAGGCATTATCAATACAACACATGGTTCATCTAGCCTTCTTTATACTAAGGCATTATCAATACAACACATGGTTCATCAAGCCTTCTTTATACTAAGGCATTATCAATACTACACATAGTTCATCTAGCCTTCCTTATACTAAGGCATTATCAATACAACACATGGTTCATCTAGCCTTCTTTATACTAAGGCATCACAAATCTCATAACAAGTTCATCAAGACTTCATTTACACTAAGGCATCACAAAATCTCATAAATTAGGGTTTCATCAAGATTTAGGGTTCACAAACTCATCATGCTTATTTCATCACAAACATATAATCATACTTATATAATCATACAATTAAGCATATAGAATAGTTTACAAGATTACCCAATACATATCATTTGCTATTGAGAGTTTACTACAAGTAGCATAAACCATAAACTACCTTCACCAAGGATTTGTGTTCAAGCAAGAATCTTCAAGGAAGTCTTCTCCTTCTCTCTCAAGCGCCTCCTTTCTCTTCTCTTTCTCTTCTCTTTCTCTTTCTAATCTCCTCCTCTTCTTACCCTAAATCACAAGATTTCAAGTTTCAAAGGTAATGAAACCAACCCACCAAGTTACTCAAAGTTAGTCTTTCAACCCCCAAGGAATTGAACTAATAATATTAACCCACCAACTTTATAAATTAAAGCCGGATTGGTCCAAAACACCCCTTTAAAAATAGCCAGAATTCTGACCCCGACTGGGATGACGGAACCTGTGACGGTCCGTCGTGCCTGCGACGGTCCGTCCTGCAGGTCCGTCGCGACGGTCTGAGACTCCATTTTCCTCGAAGTGTCTGTGACGGTCCGTCGTGACCACGACGGTCCGTCCTGCACTTCCGTGACAGAGTTCAGAGACTCAATTTCAACACTCAAATTTCATAATTCCAAGTGTTTTGGAACGGGAAACCCTCGACGGTCTGTCGTGGTGTCCGTCGTATTCAGCCAGTTTTTCCGAAATTAAAATTTTTTACCCAAACGACTAAACAGGTCGTTACAAACTTTCATTAAGTATTTAACCACCTAAGACTTATGTGTCAATACGGAATTTGGAAAGGGCACCCTATTTCAAATCTCTTGTATAACACTTTGTGAATTTTCTTTATGCTTTTCATTGTCGTAAACCCATTGGCTAGGGAATCCAAGATCAATTCCCCACACCTACACTTTCTTTTTCTTTTTTTTTTGCCTTAAAAAATTTGGCCTGGGGGACCCAAGATCGACCCCCCACGCCCACATTCTTTTCTTTTTTTCTTTATTTAGTTGCTGCATTTCTTTAAATTAAGAGGTTGTGGGATCGAAACCCCACAGCCTCACCTAATTTTAATTGCTCTTTCTCCTTACCTTCTCATTCTTCAAAGAGGTTGTGGGTGCAAATCCTACATACCTCATTTTATTTATTATTTCATTATATCATTTTTTTATTCTATCTCCTTCATCCATCCAAGAGGTTATGGTTTTGAACAACACATGCCTCACTTTATTTGTTTCATTTTTTCCACTTAATTTTTCACTTAAGCTTTACCCCATTTTGAATCCTACTTATCACATTTTTGTATTTTTATAGCATTCAAAGGGTAGGGTCTTGGGTTCAATCCCCATTGAACTCAAGTATTAAAAATATCTTTTTAAAAGTTAAATTTATTTTTAGTAACTTGGCCGAAAAAAATTTCCTGAATGCTGGAAATTTGAACACGTTTTTCAATTTCTTTTATGCAGCAATTATACGTTAGTTCATAGGATATTTCGTGGATCATTTAGTACATGTTTTAGGTTAACTTTCATGGTTTTAAGAAACATTACACAAGTTATTAATATCACGATTTAGAAAAGCAATTGCACGTTAAATACCGGAAATTAAACTATCTATTTCATGCTCAAATTTGTGACTACATATTTTCATAAAAACATCATTGATTATCCAAATAATTCCAAACATACATACATTGACATAATTGGCACGAAAACACGATACACGCCTTTACAAACAAAAACAAACCTACAACTATCAATAAGAGCTCGTGACAGGGACATGCAACGAAAAACAATCCTAGTTTTGGGATTAGAATCGACTGAATCCAAGGGGTCTATTGGGAACGGGAAGAAGAAGAAGAAAACTGCTATCTGATTTCACGTTGTTCAACAATTAAAAATTCTTCCAAATCCACCCCAAAGTTAGCGTCCACAACCGAATCTCACACATTACCGGGCGAGAATATAACGTTTATCTTTGAATTTTCATATTACATTGCCGTTTGTAATTTGCGTGTAAGTTATTTATGTATGAAGAACTTTTGTTTTTATTATTATTCAATTTTTTTGTTTATGTTTTGTCAAGCAGAGAGAACGTCAAAGAGAGTGTTGACGAGAGGTAGATAAACATGATAGTTGATACATGTGAGAGAGAGTGTTTCCTTAGGGCTAGGAATTTATGCAAGACTTATTTAAATAAGGTTAAATAATTAATAAATAACATATAATATTTAAAATGTGATTTTCCTTTTTCTTAAATAAGCAATAAAGTATTAAATTAATTCACAAAATTAAATAATTAAATTAAATCATTGCTCCCACATAGGTTCGATCCCGGGTGGAGGAAGATTTTTCTCAAAGGGAAATTTTGGTCCTTTTTGCCAAAAATGCCCTACACCATATCAATTAAAAAATTTATTCAATATTTACGGTAATTATGATACTATACTTAGCCAGGAAAAAGTCCTTTTACCCCTACATCCTCCAAACATAAGATTTCCCCTTTTTATGTTCGGTAAAGACTCTTCGTGTAAATCTTCATATTCAGGTGCCCTAAATGGCTGGACCACACCTTTCCTTGGTCAACTAACTCACCAAGTTATTGGCTTGGATGTTGCTGAAGTTCCGAGGTCTAGTTCTACGCGTATCAATCCGTGTGAACGTGGTCTAATCGTAGGCAATCTAGACACATTAAGCATTACTTAGCATATCAATTTTTTAAGGTTGTTAAAACAACCTCTCTCAATTAGTATAAATCTAACTACGCCTTCTACCTAGAAGTCACCCCCATGGAACTCAACACCTTATATACTCCATCCAGGATCTCTTTGGGATCCTCTCCATCTTAGATCAAAGAACCATAAGAGGATTCATCCTCAGAAAGTCTCTGAATCTAGATGTCATAGTGCTCTCTATAATATTCACTCTAGGCCCAATATCCATATTAACATGAGTAGTCAAGCTCGGGCTAAAGAAATAAAACCTCTATAATCTCCCCATTAGTCATTTCTGGGGGAACGACCAGAATATCATTAGTCCCACCCACTATAGGGACTTCATCACCTCGAGAACATTGAGCACCTTGAGGAACTTTCTCAACTTTATCAACATGAGGATTAATCTTCTCATTCACCCTTCTTTCTTCCATCCTTCTTTCTGCCATCCTTCTAGTAACCATCTCCTATAAACACAAGGAAAACCATTAGAAAAGAGTTCTCATAAATTTTACTATACGGCACTACATAGGAGTAGAAAAGAAGAGAAAATCTATCATCCTATAGACTCTCGCCCATAGATGTGTCGCCACTCACACTGATGGTAAAAACTCTACTAGACTTGACATGATGATACTTTTTGATTCCTATAACCACTATCATAACCTATGCTCTAAAACAGTGTGTGTCTCGACCACCACCTATACCCTAGATGATAGGGCATTCCTTAGGTCAGGATGCGGCTAACTTCACTTCTGGAAAGTCTTGTACGAGTCCTTTCGTACTGTTAATCTCATATATATATATATATATGGAACGTTGTGCGGAATTAAAACTTTTCACAAAATTGTTGTAGTCTGTAAAACATCTTTCAAATAAAATCCATAGGTTACTAAGTCTCATTTCATAAAATCATAGACATAAGATTACTTGGGACACGACCCATACAATAGAAATAATGTACTACTATGTCTATTAAGTACTTAGATAAAAGAAATCAGAGACATCTATGACCTCGAATAAAATGAGAAATATTTCAACTTGCTGGAAAGATCTTATAATCCATCCTTCGTTCCCAAAAGCACGTTCACCTATGAATCAAATAAGAGATAGATTAAAGAATGTAATTGGTGCAAAAACGTGTACTATTTATGGAATAATACATAAAAATAAGAAAATGAACATTGAATTAAATATTATAATCTAAGAATAAGAACAACATTTAACACCATAGTACCACATAACACAACACATAAGCATTTTATCACATTTTAATGACCTTACCCTGATGTAGGCCACTATGACAGTGAATCAATTCAATGTTATAGTAAAGTTGCTCAACATCACAATGACCCCTTTCTAGCATGCAATCATCTCACTAAAAGTTATTCTTCGAATCACTTAAATAATAAAAAGAGAGACTGTGCATACACACTCTCTAGGAACACCTAAATATCCTTTTTAAATCTATAATGAGATATACACACTTACAATACACCAAACACATATACATGAGATCCTCCTACTAAAGGTGATTCTAAGGTTCACTTGAGGGAGTTGCTAAACGACCGCCGCTACAATCCCTTCACACACACATAAGATATCTTTGAGATTACGTAGAATAAGACCATTATCACTTAATAAAACAACATATAAGGAATATGATTCCAAAGGTTATCAAAAGACTTGTTCAGGTAAATCAAGAAGGAAAACATGCTTTACCTCTTCAAGATTACCTAAATAATCCTTAAGACTACCTAAACTTGGTTCATGTCTACTTAATAAACTAAATTTCCTAACTAGAGTCATTCTTAAGACTTATTTAGCTAAGAGACGAAGTGCATTCCTATGCCCCCTTCAAACATAAACTAGACAACACTTAATTATCTAGATAAGTACTTATTCGTTTACATGCTTTTATAACTTAGGTCATACATTGATTAGAAAAGACCTATGTAGGTATAAAATATGATGAGAATAGTAAATAACATACATAGACCATTGTAGCAAAGCATGGAATCCAGAGTTGTAACCTATTCCGATGGAGGGTGTTGTACTTTCAAATGATAGAAGTTAGACACCTCCACTGTAGGCACATGGTTAAGGAATATGAAGGTGTCATTTCACTCGAGCGTCATCCTTAACTAGATTTACATCCCTTACCATACTAAGTCGGTGCTACCCTTTGCTCTCATAGATTAATTAATATTAAAAGATCATAAGAAAGAGTTCCATATGTAGTTCATAACCCAATAACATTCACCCTTTGAAAGAGGCTCCATAGGGCCGCTTTTCAATGGAGAAGAGGATAGCTCAATGACTTTTCTAAGGCTGATATCATGCCGTTCCAGCAAACCAATCTTAAGTCATAATTTATACATGAAGAATACAATTTCGACTTTCGACTACAAGGTTAATAACCTTTTAATTAGGTGTAAAGTTCCCATAAAACACCTTTTTAGCATCATTCAAGGTCTCACGTCATTCATACTTCCAAGACTAAGAGGCTTTAGTATTTTAAGTCAAGACATCTCATTTTAACATTCATACATGTATAAAGTAAAGGAGGACAAGTCTACAACATAAGACACACCAATACTTCATTTAGCACATATAACATATAATTCTAGAAGCACATAGACATAACCATTATCATCAATGATTAATCATATTCACTACTATAATATCATCAATATAGCCAACATAAAATCATATAGTGAAGTAGGAATAACAATGCATTAAATCTAAAATTTCACACATAAGGACATAGGGACACTCAAACATGATCACCTAAAAACAATAGAAGAACACATATTTTCACCTTAACCACAAGCAGATTAATATGACCATACTTCACATAATCAACTACATACATCATCACAATATATAAAGTAATTTTCCTAGAAGGACATGATCATCGTAATACATAAACTAAAGCACATAGCACCACCACCATTAGTGGACTATACATATCACAACATAATTGAAGGACCACATTACATAAAATAAAAATAAATAGCGCAGCGTAACACCAATCCATTCTCACCACTTCAATCCATAGCAAAAAAATACAAGTCAATAACAAAAGCCTTTACCCATTGACATGAACACCAATTAAATACAAAAACTATAATACTAAATGAATCTAGGTTAATTCAATGTAGATTTATTAATATAAGACAACCTAGATACCAGTTGAATATAATTCTTACATCATTTAATAGCCCATGAAAAATAAACTACAATTAGTAAGTATTAAAAAATATCAATTAGCCAATAAAGTAGTAAAAAATGAGGGCCATCAATTACACGAATTCCCAAGTTAATTATGTTAAAATAATCTAATAAACAATAATTTAATTAAAATATATGATTCAAAACTTAAATACAAGAACCCATGGATAAATCATAGAATTTTACAAGTTCATCTTTAGAGAACTAAAGAAATCTATTTGAATTTTGGGCTCCTTGATGACTACAGTTTGAAAGATAAAAAAACCACCACAATGATGTTAATCCATGAAATTAATAAAGAATCACACCTCAAATCTCCAATCAATGCTTTTCCTTGATTTTTGGCTTCAATGTAGTTCTATAAAACATAGATTTTGGGGTTTTTAATTTGGAAGAATAAATTCTCTAGGTATTTATGACTTATAAATCCACTTAAAATTACCAAAATACCCCAAAATTAACCTACCAAACTCTAATTTTAACGTCGGATAAATTTACCAATTTACCCCTTAACTGAACAGTGAATTGTGCAGGAGATAGTTCACCATCGACGAAGCTCACAGATAGGGCATTTCCCAACCAGAAGATGTTCCCGCTGATCTGTGGTTTTGGACATAGACTTGACATTGGAATATTGATATCCATATGTAATTATTGATCCACACCTCCCAACGATAGGGCGTCGGCAAACCTATTGGTCATCGATTGCCTTAGTCGATTGGTAGTGGTCTTGATACCCCTTGGCTAAAAAATGGGTCCTTCCTCATGGGCCCTTGGTTTGTCCTTGGTGACTTTTACCCAGACATTTTAAAACTAAATTTTTTTCGTATGCTAGATTATGACATTTCATATCAATTTCATCGAAAACAAACACATAAAAATTGATGAAACAAGCTAACACACACAAGGTCGTTTCTAGGCAAACCTTTAAAATGTCATGGATGTTCTTTCACTTTTAACCTCTAATCTCATGAAGCATTATACACTTACTATAAAAACTATAATAAATCCTATTAGGACCTAATATTCTTAAAACATACTTATAAACACATACAACACAGAAGAACCACATAGGTGACTAGTCGTCGAATGTTGGTCGTCCCTTGACATTTGACTTCAAATTCACCTAATACATTAGACACTACCACATTATCATATTATAAACCAATTTAGGACCTAGACCCTCATCAAAAGTATTATAGTCTCTAGTTTAACCAAATCATCTTTAGAGGTATTATAGAATAGTATGCAAGGATATATATCATGAAGATTGTATGTTTTTATAGGATCTCTTTAACCATTATTTTTATAGAGGTATGAATTTAAGTCTCTATTATGGAGATTCTTATAAAAAAGTTTTGGGTACACAAGTGATTTGAAGCACCGGGTTATCATCGCAAGAGGATTGCAAAGCGGAGGGATCTATTGAAACCCTTGAGAGATATGCTCAGAGATTGTGTAATCAGTTTCCTGGGATGTTGGGATGAATACATTTATTTTTGTTAAGATTTGTTATATCATAGTTACCATTAAAAATATCCATTGCTCCTGTTGAGGCCTTATATGTCAGGAGATATAGATGTCCGGTTAGATGGTTGAAATTGGTGAGTCTTCACTATTCTGTGTGTAATTGATTATAGGACTTTAGAGAAGGTTCATATCATATAGAGTAAATTAAAGACAACCTACTGCAAGCAAAAGTCTTATGTTGACATTATCAAATGAGAGTAAGATTTTGAACACGGTAATTAAGTGTATTTTAAATATCACCCATAAAAGTGTTGAAAAGATTTGGCAAGAAAAGGAAGTTGAGTCGTCTTTTATAGGTACCGCTGAAATTTTTCAAAGGGTTTGCAAGGATGAATAGGAGTTAGATTACGTAGTGAGCTATATTGTGTACATCTGTTTTTCCATGTATCGATGCTTAAGAAGTGCATTGGTGACCCTGAGTCCATTCT